>JAVJIF010020263.1:0-147347 GCA_038442645.1 Agave tequilana | reverse complement strand
GTGATCGCTTTTATGGTTTCTTTGCGATCAGTATTAGGGTTAGGGTTATAGTTTTAGATATATGATATGCCTAATTTCTTATTGGGTGAAGCGAGTTCAAATTAGGGACTTTTCAATGGGATTCCCAAGTTATTGTTGGTCTGCTCTCCTCGTGCAGGGAAACTTCAGTCGTCAACCTCTTTAGATAAGAAAAGATACTAGTTTGAAAGACTTTAATCGATCGAGCACTATGAGTGAGGTATTTGAAGGATACGAGCGCCATACTGCGAGATCTCTGCTTCTCTCTCTAGAAAGTGTGCAACTGCTGCTCATCTCGATGGAGGTAAGATTTTGGTACAGTTATTGAACCTAGCTATATGAAATTTGTGCCAATTGCATGCTGATTTATTCTTTATTTGCAGAACAAAAGAAGCAGAAAGTTTCTGAGATAAAATCAGGAGTCGAAGATGCAGAAGGATTGGTACAGATTGAGAATTTTACCTTATTGATTCACTGATTTGAACTGTTACCTAAGGCTTACCTTTGGTGCTCTTTATTTGCGTTTTGAATAGATTCGGAAAATGGATCTTGAGGCGAGAAGTCTGCAGCCAAGTGTGAAGGCTGCATTGCTTGCAAAGTTAAGGGAGTACAAATCAGATCTCAACAACTTGAAAAGCGAGGTTAAGAGAATTACATCAGCTAATTCAAGCAATGCTACGAGGGAGGAGCTGTTGGAGTCTGGGATGGCAGACACGCTAGTGGTATGATGGGGCACTTTATTCTTCTTGGTAGACAAGATCATGCATCATTGTTTCTTAATCTTTGCGTGATTGCCTATTGGCTGTCTATGATTTATTTTATTGCTACTACTTAAATACCATGCTTGCTATGCTCCTTACGATTTGTTTTATTTTAATATATAATCTAACGAAGAGTCTGCCAGTGTTGCGATTCAAGTAAAACTTAAATAGTCATTAATTTAGTCCACATGGAATGCTGATGCTCTTACAGCTACTCATCATTCTAATTTGACCGCAATAAGGCACGGACTAAAATGATTAGATTTTTTCCAGAAAAATTCTTTAAGAATTAAGATTGATAAACAAGATAGTCATGTATCGGCAAGTATTAAGATTGATAAACAAGATAAGTCATGTATCTGCAGAATGCATGTGTAAGAAGTTGGATTCTGCTATGTTGAGATTTTCGATTTACACATTTTATTTCTTCAATGACGGGTTTAGGGAGCTTGGTTAATCAAATAGTAGTTTTTGGAGGAATTAAATGGTCATTTAGACAACCTCACTTATGAAACATGACACATTATTATTGTCATACATTGAGTTGAAACAACATTGGGCTTAGTTTAATGTTGGAAGTATTAAAGAAAACCAACACGACAGTTAAGAGGTGAGGAGTGACACGCTCCTTTGTCTACGCATGTGAGAGAGAGAGAGAGAGAGAGAGAGAGAGAGAGAGAGAGAGTACACATGCATGTATATTTATTTATTAAGGAAATTTGATGATATGCTGGAAGAATGGTAGACAATCTTATTTGAATGCAAGAGCATGTTTTCTTAGCCATTAACAAGTCTTGTTTCAATTTTTGGGTAGGCACTAATTAAGGTGCAACCATTGACCATTGTATGTTAGTACCCCCAAATTGTGCTTGTGGCATTAGAATATCCATTGTCCATTGTCCATTGTCTATTGATACCCCCAGATTGTGCTTGTGGCATTAAATAGAACCTACTGCCTTTTCTTTTAATCAATTTGAAGTTCATGTGTCATACTTTTTCATTTTCTCGAGGTCTTCCATTGATACTTGGTCAGTCTGTCCTTTTCTTACTCCTCTACTTCCTTAAATAGTTTTGACATCCTATTCAAATTAGAACCACTCTTATTACACCTTCAACTATGAATCTGAGGATTAACTTGTAAGAACCTTTTTGGAAGAAGCCAATCCTTCGATCAAGCTCTCGGTACTTTGGCATAGAGCAGGAGGAAGCTTCATTGAAGGATAAGCATAAGGAAAACACATGATAAATCATCAATAGAAGCTCACAATAAGAACTGACTTTTTGAGCACGTGTCAGAGCTCACCTTCTCTTTCATTCCTTTTTTCTCTTTCTTTCTCAGTTCGTCCTCTCTAATGCTACTTCAGACTGTCACGGTGCTTCATCCATTTTTTAACAGATCAAAAGAAGAATCATAACCACACTGTCTACTTTTGAGCCAATGCACCATAGTCTAAACCATACACCAGTCTTTTGAAATCCTATGGCATTTTTACCATGTGTTCAGTATCGGACATAAGCCATATGATACAATATTTTATTTTGCAACTAGTGACTAAAAATCTATATTTTCATGCACTCATGGAAAACCAGCCACATCTTTTTGATTCTTTCATTTTCAGCTGGCTGTACACAAAAAAATTATTCTATGTAAACTTCTCATGAAATCATGTGACGGGTTCTGTTTTCCTATTTTCTGCTTAAAATCCTTTTAGATATGAGGTAGCCTTGAGAAGAGCAACTAGCTGCTAGCCATGGTCATGCCTTTGTGGACACAAGTTGGTAGAAGCTAATGCAAGTATAATGTTAAAGCACATAATGGCGCTTTTCATCACACTAAAAGTGATCTATCCCAACGAGACTTTCATTTTTATGTTTAAGTTCTTTTTTGAGATAACCTTTAAATGGTCCTTTTCCGAGTCATCTTCAGTTGCATGTTCCTGCAACATTTCATTGGGGGGTATCTACTGTTTCTTAGATTTTATGTTTTTTCCTCATAGAACACAGTGCTTGCCCCAAGACCTGGATTGCAAGATTTAAAGAATAAGGACTTTCATTTCTAGGTAGAGGAATTGAAGTCGAAAGGTGTCCAATCTTACCATAGAAGAAACTAGGGAGAGGAAGAAGAGTACTCTAGATAAGGGATAAGATGACTTAGTCTTTGACAAAACATACTCATTCATCATCATTTCGCAAGACTGATGTGATTATGGAGTCCAATTAATTGTCTCAGCTGCTATCTTAAGGGGAAAAACTGTTTAATCTAAAAGCAGTCAGATTTATTAGTTACACCCCCTTTCTTTTTTTTCAGTTACATCGTTTAAATATCAAGGATTTTACTTGTAAAATTCTAGGTTTGCCATCGGTTAAACCAAGGATCTTCTATATTTACATTTTAGAATGGTGAAATGTTCATTGTCAATTGGTAAACACCGTGTGGAAAGGGTTGCATTACCATCTTGGGAAAAGAATTAGGACCAAAGAAATATTCTATGAGTTTCAATGTTCAACTCAATCTCAGGGTTAGGATGTTGATAGCGCGGGGTGCAAGGGCGATCATCCCCCTCGAACCCAGAACATTTCTACATATAGATTGTATTTTCGCCCCTCTCAGGAAAAGAAAAAAGGAAAACAAGTTCAACTCTAGTTAATTTTGTAAGTTTGGAAAGAGAATTTGCACAGAATACTCATTATGTAATAAAGTAAACTAGGCAGTTATTGAATCTTGCTATATGCTAGTGCTAGAAATGATGGGTCCAAAAGATTTAAGCACATAAGCTCCAGGGGAAAAAAACAGTTATGTGATGTAAATTCAAACACATGTAAATTAAAAAAAGGCAGTTCCAATATATTACGAATGATGGCTTCAGTATTGACTATATCCGTAGTTGCCGCCCCCTTCAAAAAAAAAATCCAAGTTCTGCCCCCGTTGTTGATGGCAATAAGTGGATGCTTAAATCTCACCATGTTTCTTTTCCCACATATTGTATATCTCTTAATAATTAATTAAAAAGAACCTTGAATAATAGTTTGAGAAATCAATTCTAATGCCTTTCTTCTATTGGGGTTTCTTTATTTCAAGCTCAATTTTATTAATATAGTGGATAACTTTTGTACAGATCAAGTTTTACTGTAATTCTGTCTGCTGGTATATGTTCTGAGTAACTCCTTACATATACAATTTATTCTCCATGTTCATCTCATTGTATACATTAAAAATATGTGGCCCCTCCCTTGTGCTTCATTTTCTCTATGCCATAAATGACATACTGTAAGTGTTGTATCAAAGCAAAGTTCCTGGCAGACTGCTCTGACCTTCTGCAACCTGCAGGTTAGATAGATGGCTGTACTTGTAACAAGTCTTGATGATGCCTGACGGTACTTTTTCTCAGTTCAGCTGGATATATGAATTTATTCATTTAGTGATGTCGGGCACTTTTATTGTTAGATCATGTAATTTAGCAGATATTATGGTGGATTGTTCGCGCTGACTCATCTGTTAAAAAATAAAGGAAATCTCTCGTACATCTCATGTTTCTAGATTATTGACTGGCATAACTGTGAAATTTTCATTATTTTATTTGTTAATTGTGAAGTTAATGATTGTTTTTGAAATTGTGAATCTTGTTGTCTTATGGAATTCCAGAAAATAGTTGTTAGCTAGTTCTAGCAGTGATTCCCGTGCAACTAATGGCTTCTTGTTATAATTAAACCACTTCGATGTTGCAGGTTTCTGCGGATCAGAGGGGAAGACTAATAATGTCAACTGAAAGATTGAACCTGTCTAGTGAAAGAATCAAGGATAGTAGAAGAACCATGCTGGAGACAGAAGAGCTTGGTGTTTCAATTCTTCAGGACTTGCATCAACAACGTCAATCTCTCTTGCATGCTCATAACACAGTATGTTGCTCAATGCCAAGATTTCTCATATATACTAATTTGGAACCTCTTTGTTTTCCTGTTTCTGATATTGATCGGTTATGTTGTTCTAATCATTCTTTCCTATTTTTAGGTTCTATTTACTTGCAAGAAGAAGAATTAAAGGAATAAGTAAAAAGAAAATCTCGAATACATAGAAAAGCCCTTAGTTTCTGGTTTAATAAGGAAAAAATGCCTCTCTCACTCCTTTATGAAGTATGGAGTGCCATAAAGAAAATGTGAGATACTTAGATTAGAAAAATGATACCCACTGCTTTAAGGGACTTATATTTTTCTTTTCCTTCTTAAGCATTTTTACCAGGAAAAGCTCAATTTTTAAGTGGATTTTCAAGATCTTGGAGGACTATTTCCCTATGTCATACCATTCTTATCAGGGCAAACGTTGGAAAATTGTTTTCCTGTGACCTTTCCAACCTCTTTCCTTGCAACCAAACTAGTACATAGTTTAATGCAATGTTAAACCTATGGGACCTTAAAACCATCGTAGTATGAAAATAAAGACTTGCCACTGTTTGGTTTATGTTGAACTTTTTTTTTAGCCTAGAAGTGGTAGTTGGATCTTAGACTTCAAAATTTATTAATTGAAGCTTCCTATTGCAGATCTTGACTGGTCTGCTGAGGCCATGAGAGCGCATATCTTGCAGGTTCATTTATTACTCATGATTGAGCTCCCTCTGCATTATTTGCAACATAATAGCCAATGTTATCAATGCTTATTCCCAACAGTGAGCACCTAGCCGGAGTTATGAATTGATCCCATGACCATATTGGAGCCTTAATAGCAAGACTAAACAATAAGTTAAATGCTCCAGGTTTGCAACTTAAGCGCATTATCCTATTTGCATTCGCAGGCTGGTTGATATGTCGTCATAGTGATTGCACATCTCCATAGCGATTATTTAGGAGCCTTAAGTTCCATGAGGCATTTTCTCTTGGTATGTGGCTCTGTTGTCCCAGTGGCAGTCGAATATGTGGAATGTCAATATTACCTTGATATCAATTTAATTGTTATTTTTTTTTATTTGTCAAATGTTGCTATAATCCGGTTGAATGGTCTGTATTAGAGTATTAGCATCATCTTGTAATCATGATCATGTTGTATGAAGGGTGTTAGTAGACCTTCTAGAAAGTTACAGGTGGAGAATCCTAATTCATATTGAAATCACACTGGGATTTATTTCATGTCAATTAAGTAGATTAAAAGGTTGGTCATCTTCCTATTATCAGAGACTGGTTGCCCTATCTTAATCCCTTCTTGGATTTAGGATTGTGTTCAAGATATTGTCCTCAAAGCTCTGTGCTTAATGTTCTCTATGCTTTGAATAAAACTTGATATTACTGTGCTGATGCTTTCTACATGGGAAGATATTGCAGCTTTACCTTAGAGGTACCTCAGTATGAATTTCTTTTTAATTGAAGTTTCTATCTGACTTTGTAATGATGAATGCCTGCATATTTGATTTTAATTCTTATAAGCACAGCATATGCTTCAACCTCCTTGGAATTTATTATTCAGTCTAGTTAGCCGAGATAGTCACCATAACCTCAAAATCATCAAAAAAGAAGTATGCGTCCTCCTTGGAATTTATTGTTCATTCTAGTCAGCTAAGTTAGCAACCATAAACTCAAAATCATAAAAGAATTATGCATTGGATATTTTGGGTGTGGCAAGTGCTAACTGCATCAACATACATAGTAAACATCATTTTATACTGCTCTCTGTTTTTATTACAATTTGCAGTAAGTATAAATCAACACTAGACTATATTCAAATCGGGACATGTCCTACCATTTGACCTCAGCATGCATGTGCAATAACCAGATCAAGGACTTGTTAGAAACAAAGAATGAGGGCTTTCTGCTCTACTGCTTATGATGGTTTCTCTGTCTTGTTACTCTCAGCTACTCTGCAGTTTCTGGTTTTTCTATGTAATAATTTCAACTCTAGGGGATTTAATTTTTTATTCAATGTCTGCCCTGTCAAACCAAAATCTGAAACGAAGCCATTACTGACTGCAACTATTGATTGATACTTGACAGTATACATGGATAACCACTTAGTTTTTCTGGCATATATTGCAATACTGTTGTCATATATATACCTCATTAATTCGATTGGAAATTATGTATTGAATTTGATTAGTGGAACTAATTTAAGAACAATGAAGCACCCCGATTTTTTTAGACAATCAAGTAGTTTTCATTCCCTAGAGTCTTTGGCTTCCCATATTAATTTGTCAATGCTTTTGCAAGTTGTCTTGAACTTCCCATATTAATCTGTTAATCAAATGTGGGTTTGTCTGTGCGGTTTTCAGTGATATTCTTGTGCTACTTACAGAATAATAGTCATTCACTACCTGATTCTTGAAAATAGTCTTTGGGATTTAATTGTCGTTCGCAAAACATTATAGAGCTAATAACTTAAAGCTGCCTGACTGATTTTGGTGGTCTGATTTCTGTTTCTGATGTTCAGCTACAATATTGGCTTGAGAAGTGAATTACCTCTTTCATAGCAGTGTAATAAAAAAAATTCTTGAGATTGATCAGATGTACTGTGATCATACCATGGAACTTGGATGTTTATTTAATTAGTATGTGTTTGATTTGCAGTTGCATGGGGTAGATGATAACATCGGCAAGAGCAGAAAGATACTGACAGCCATGTCGAAAAGAATGGACAGGAATAAATGGATCATAGGTTCCATCATCGTGGCCCTTGTGCTTGCAATTCTTTTAATACTGTATTTCAAGCTTGCCCATTGAGCATATAATGTGTCGCTTTTGGTGATTGTGTGAATTCAGACAAAATGTTGTATATCTAGATTTCTCTGTGCGTGTCTTGATTGTTTCTACGGTAGAAACAAGTATCCATACACTTTGTGTTGTGCAATGCGTTCAGCGTAAGCTGAAAACCTCCTCTATTGCATTGCAAACTTATGCTATTTGTGTCATGGTATGAACCTTGTGTCATGGTGTTTGGTGGGAATCTATTAAAACATGGTTGGCTGGTATCATTGTCTGATGTTTTATCTGCTTAATCTTTTTTTAGCGCTTTTTTTTTTTTTTTGCCCCTTTGGAACAAGGTCTGTGGCTGGGACTTAAACCTGAGACTTTAAAGACCCATCTTCAGTTCACAAACACCAAAATGAGGTGTGGGTTTGCAAACCCAACCCTGATATTGAGATGAAAGCGCAGTGATACTCTTTCAGCGGAATTGAAGGGTGGTATTACTTTGGTTCCCGTTTTGAACAGGCTGTATGATTTGAAGAAAAAATGTGCAAGGTTCTTTTTTCTTTCTTTCTTTTTTTTTTTTTTTCCTCTTTTTGGTGGGGAAGGGAAAATAAAAGTGTACAATTGAAGAAAAAATAAAAAATGGTTCAAGATGGTCGTAGCAATTGTTGATGCGAGACTAAACAGGAGAAGCCCGACGTTAAATGAGAGACTCAGATGGTTGTACAATTTCTTCATTTAGATGTAGAAACATTGCCCTTGAAACAATTAGACTTTCTTGGCAAACAGCTCCGTTTCATATTATAGCAACCAAACGATTTACTAGTTGCTGCTTGTAATTCCTCTCTATTGTTGCCTCCTGTATCGTTGTCGATGATTTCCATCTTAGCTCTGAGGATTGATTACAACTGGGGTCTTCGGAAACGCCCATATTCTCTCATGTCTGTTGAGAATGTCTGTTTCCAGTCTCTCTGTTAAGTTGTACAGGGTTTCATCTTTCCACTCTTTAACCCGTAAGTGGTAAAATGTAATTGCAACAAAATCTATTATGGTGTATGTTTAGAGCCGTGAGACGTAAAATACACTTGCAGTCATTTGTAATCTAAACAGTTAATTTTGTAATCATGCAAATCTAGTATAAATAATTAATTTTGTTGTCATACAAATCTGTTGCAGGCAGTTAATTGTAATTAGATTAATATTTTATTTATTAGATTAATTTTTTAAATTATGAAAAACTATTTTTTAATTATTAGATTAAAGTTTTTTATTAATTATTCTAATAATTTTTATTATTACAATCTTTTTTTATTTCTAGATTAGTAATAATATATGAAATTTAGTTTTTTTATTATTAAATTGATTTTTTTTTAATTTTGAAATCTAATACTTTTAGAATTTCACTACAGCCTCCTATTTTTCTTTCTAATTAGAAAAAAAACTCACCCTTCTATGTTTTATTCACTACAGTCTCATCCACATCAGTATAAATTGATTTCTCAACCAACACTTCTTTATATATTTTCATTTACTTCTTTATATATTCTCAACGTCCTCGACTTTACTCTTCCCTCAACCTTGATCCCGACACAGAGTAATTCACGGATCGATTTACGCGATCAGACCACCGTAGGTTGGAAGAATGCAGGGAACCCCCTCTCAGGGGTTTTAGGGGGCGGAGCCCCCGAATCAATTTTTTTTGAGATCGACTTTTTGTAAGTCTCATTTGCTCGTGATCGCAATGAGCTTCATTTGTGTTTGCAATCAATGTAGTTTTTAAATGGGAAAGCATTGGGCAACATTCAATGTCAGTGGACGAAAGTATGCTGGTGATGTCGAAGCTGATATGAGGACCGCGACTCATGATCACAGTCCTCTGTATCACAGTCCTCACAGAGGACTGTGCGACTATGATCGTAGTCGTTTATTAGAATAATGTGACTGTGATCACACTCTTTGTATTAATTGATAATTAGAGCATTTTGTCAGGACTGTGATCATTATCACAATCTCAATATAGGCTGAGAAATTGTGTTTTTTGTGAGGACTATGATCGTAGCCTAATAAAAACTAAAGAACAAGGTATTTTTGTTAAGACAACGATCATAGTCACAATCCTAATAAAGAGGATTGTGACCATAAAGACTCATAAATATGATATTTTGTGAGGAATGCAATCATAGTCGCAGTACTATAAAGACCCGAAACATGGTATTTTTATAAAGACTTAAAAATAAGACATTTTTTGTGAGTGATCACAATTCTATATATACCAGCAGTCTGCCTTTTTTAAGTGGTTCACTTTTTTCAAGGCGATTACTGCGGGACATTTGTCTCTCACCACTGATAAGTGTTTCTGTGCTTGACACGTGAGCGCACTTGATTTAAAGAAGTGACTATAGGCCTATAACGAATTAAATTATGAAGCTGAATTTTTTCTTAATTACGATTTGAAATAGGAGGCACTAACAAAATCCATGATATTTTTAAATATTAATTTAATCATATTTAATATTAGATTGTAATATTTAATTTTTAAATAATTAATAATATAAATAAATATTTTATTACTATTAATATTTTAGTAATCTATATTTTTATTATTTTATAATATCAATATTTTAGATTTTTTGTATTTAATATATTTAATATGTAATTTTTTTATTTTTAAATATTTAATATATTTAAATCACCAATAGTTTGTAATCAAAATTTCCACTTAAGACTTCCATAGAGAGTTAATTATTTTGCAATACTCTGTTTAGTAGAAAACTTTTCTCACTAGTGCTTCCAAAATCACTTGAGATTGTTGAAGATGACTTTTTTAAATCCAGGTTATCAAGAAAACAAGAAACAAGCAGAGTTCTATCAAGTATGCTCTTGTTTTGGAGAGATTTTAACCAGTATATTAATGAAGAAATAGCATTTCTTACTCAGATGCAGAACAAATCTGCTGAATCTCTTTCTTCATAGGACGTTTTAGAACAATGCTTAGAGAGAGAGAATAGATGAAGGAGCAACTCACTGCAGAATGTAGCACTTGAGATGCATGACAAGATCTCCAACCCAAGATTACATATAGCTAAGAAATTATAATTAAAATTAAAAACAATACCAATGGCAACAACCAACAACAATAGCTACAACAAAGCAATTATTATCCCAAAAAAAGTCAAATCAAATTCAAATACAATGCAAATTTGGATGTCGTCTCATTAGAGATAATTTCCAAAATTAAATTTCCAATTCTCTGTGGAAGTTACCAAGCATTCTAAGAAATATTTCAGTATTCCATTAAAATAGAATTTTTTTTTTTTTCATAATAAGCACTGAAACATAACAACTGAGGGTACTACTCATCATCGAGCTAAATAGAAGTTTCAATATCCATGATAAAAGATCAATAACACAAAAATGTCAAAAAATAAATAAATCAAACTGAAACCTAAATAACTACCAAAAAAACCCATAAAAACATGGGCTTTTTCTTCCATCAATCTTGCACTCTACTTCTCAGACGAGTTGGGCCCCCTCTTCTTCCCGAATCCAACAACTGAAACACAAAATGATTTACAAAAAAATCATCTATCATTGTATAACAAAAAATCATCTATCATTGTATAACACTAGGTATTCTGATGTAAATCAGCGAGGGTTAGATAATGATTATGCTCACCGGCGGTGACGAATCGTCGGTTGTACTGCATGCGCTTGTGGGCCCTACCCCTGGGCTTCTTCTTCTTGTCCTGCTTCGCCACCTTGGGCGTCTGCCCCCTCACCTTCCCGGCACGTGCCAGAGATCCGTGAACCTTACCTGCAACGCAAATCGATCCACCAAAACGATAAATATGTTTGCGGAAAAGATTGTGAAACCCTAGATTTGATTTGATTAGAGTCTGAGCAGAGAAATTGGGGACTAGGGTTTACCCATGGCAAAATGATTTTCCCCTAGGGTTTGCTGCGATCGGATGGACTGGGGAGCTTCTTCTCTTGAATTCGGCGGCTATAGGAAACAAAATAGCGGACCTAATGGGCTTTAAATCGGTTGCAAAACCTAACAACTTAAATGACTAAAGTACCCTCCTACGTGTCCAAAAGTACTATATACACCCAGGAGTTGCACGGGTCGGATTGGAGCAGCGATTCAGCAGCCCGACGCATAATCGGGTTTGGCCGGATCGAGTTCGAAACTAACGGGTTCGGTTTATGTGTGTGATGACACATAAATTGAAACTCTTATTATCTCTTATAATATGTGTGTGAGGCCCACACACATAATATATTATAAGAGTATCAATTTACGTGTCAACGCGTGATTGGTCCATATTGTATATGTGTGTGGCTCACACACATGAACCGTACCCGAAACTAACTATTTAATAATATCAGATGGCCCAATTTCCTTTTTTCCCCGATTTCTTTTTATTCTTTTTTAATTTAAAATTTTGGTAGAATAAAACTTGTTGAATTTAGGACTTTCTACAATTTACTCTCACCTTTTCACTTCCAAGTTGCAGCTGAGCTGGGCCTCTAAAATTTTCATGAACTTTTTCTGATGTCTATTTGGTTTTTAATAGCTGAAGTTGTTATTTGCTAAAAAAGAAAGACTTTTTTTCAAGAGAAGCTAAAAAAGAAAGACTTACATCTTTAAATAAACCTTGTATTCATTTTTATCACTTCTAATCAGCATTTTCAAATAAAAAAAAAATCTTTTCCATATAAATTAACAAGATAAATTATGATTTGGAGGAGTGCCTCCATAAAAATTTAACAAGGTAGAAATTTGGCAATGGACAAGTAATTTGATCAAAAATTTCTAACGTATCATGTTTGTTAAGTTTGAAACCTTTTATTTTTGAAGTACCTAGAAAATCATCAAAACACAGTCTCACGTCTCATTCATATATTTGGCTAATGTGCACGTATTAATTTAGATACACAAGTCTTTTATGATCCAGAGTATATGTGACATATTTTCCATACTAAATTTGGCTAATTCATGCTTCGTGATGGGAGTATATTTCTCCATTCCTTGATGATGTGATACAAAGTATACTTCAGGTCCGTTTGTTTCGTCGTAAAAGTCGTAAAAATCTGTAATTCGTAAATGACTCACAACCCAATTACAACTACGGCATTTGTTTAGACCGTAATTCGTAAAAGACTTACGCAACTCAACTACCACTCGCTTTCAATCCAATTACCACTCACTTACAGCCTACTTACAGTTAATTTTGTGTTTATGCAAATTTGTATTATTTTTTTATGTTTATATTAATTTTTTTAATATTTAATATTTTTAATATTTATTTGCAATATTAAACTTTTTAAATCACCAAATAGTTAATTTTGTAATCAAATTTTTCACTTACGATTTACTCATTACGACAACCAAACACCGTAAAACACAATACACTTTCCACTTACAATTTTATATTACCAACAAAACACCATAAAACTTACATGCATGTAACTCATTTACAACTGTAAAAGACTTTATCAATTACGACTTACGAATTACGGCCAATTACGACAACCAAACAGACCCCTCGTGTAACATAATCTACCATCGGCTTTTGACATGCCTCGTATGGATATTTTGTAGCCTTAAGAAACTTATTTAACTGTCTCCCCTGCTAGCTTTTGATTATTTTGTAACGGTGGAGAGATAAAAAAAATACTATTTTATCACTCAAATTTGACAAAATTCCCCTTTCTCTCTCTCTCTCACTTAGCAGCACAGTCCGTCCCACCAGCGACAGCAGCAGCAAACTACAGGAGCAGCAGGCAACGATAGCAATAGCGGCCAACAGTAACAGAGAGAGTGAGTTTGTTAATAGTAAAATAGAGAAAAGAGATGAGTGTATAATGGTAAATTTACATATAATTTTACGATATCTGAATTTATAAAGAGAATATTTCAATAATATTTTGGTTTATAAACAGAAAAAACTAACATTTGGGGGTATTTGTCCAAACTTATAAGACTGCGGTGTTGATTTGAAAATATAAAGATTTTAGGGGTTAATATGGAATTTAGGAAGATTCGAGGGTCGATATGACAATAAACCTAAAATTAATCATTTAAATAACTAATGTAAAAAAAGCCTAAAAGAAAAGGAGATTTTCGCTGCAGCCACCTACTTTCCTTCATAATAAGAAAAATTCTCACCCTTCTATTTTATTCGCTACAACCTCATCAATATTAATATAAATTGATTCCTCTTACCATTACTTTTTTATATATTTTCATTTCCTCTTTACTCTTCCCCATCACTCCGACGTTGCTATCCTCTCAACCCTCACCCGATGCAGAGTAATTCGCGGATCAATCTTTTGCAGATCTCGTTTGTTCGTGCTCGTGATGAGTTTCATTTGCGTTTGTGATCAATGTGATTTTTAGGTCTGGAAAGCATTGGGCATCATTTGATGGCGATGAAACAGGAGTCTGCTGATGATGGAGAAGCTGATATGAGAATTGTGACTCATGATCGCAGCACTCTGTGAGGACTGCGATATCGTTGTCCTTTATTAGAAGACTGTGACTATGGCAGCACTCTTTTATTAATTGAAAATTAGGATATTTTGCGAGGACAACGATCATGTCGCAATTTCAATATAGGTTGAGAAATTATTTTTTTGTGAGGACTGCGTTCACGGACTTAATAAAGACTCAAAAACAAAGCATTTTTGTGAGAACAACGATCATGGTTGCAGTCCTAATCAAGTTATAAATATCGGATATCGGGATCGTATCGGATGGGGTTTTTCATATCGGATATCAGATATCGGGGAGAGACTAGGAATACGCGCGCATATCGAGTGTTCGTATCGGACACTATATAATGAAATACTGATAACTAAAAGTTGGTTTAGCGTCATAGATATCATCTACCTAATAAAAATGATGTAATATGCATGCAAAGATAGTAAAAAATAACGTACATTTGTATGCAGTCGTGCAATAAATAAGTTATTTTATATCAGGCGATACATCGAGCGATTTATCGGCCGATATCGGGCAATTTATCGGCCGATATTTCAAATATTGGCCATTTTTTACTGTAAACGATGTGGCGAACGATTTCTCCATGACGTATCGGTAGCAGGCAGAAAAGGAGATATCAGACGATATCTTAGCCGACTCGGCCGATATTTAAAACAGGGGTCCTAATAAAGAGGGTTGTCGAACATGGTCACAGTCCTATAAAAACTTAGAAACATGACTTTTTTGTAAGGACTGCGATCATGGTCGCAGTCCTATAAAAACTCAGAAACATGACTTTTGTGAGGACTGCGATTATGAAAACTGCAATCATGAAACATGACTTTTTGTGAGGACTGCGATCATGATCGCAGTCCTCTATATACTAGCAATTCGCATTTTCGAAGCGGTCTGCTTATTTCAAAGCGATTAGTATGGGTATTTTCGTCTTTCGCTGTTGAGGTTAGTTTTTGTGCTTGACACGTGAGCACAACTAACTCGTTTAAAAAAAAGTGGTTACAACGAATTAAATTATAATGCTGAGTTTTTTTTTTTCTTTTCTAATTACGATTTGATAGAGGGGCTGTAGCAAACTCCCTAAAGAAAATGTGTGAACTCTAGGGTTCTTAGAAGACTGTGATTATGACCGCACTCTTTTAATTATTTGAAATTAGGACATTATGCGAGGAGTGTGATTGTGTCGCAGTCTTAATATAGGTTGAGAAATTATTTTTTGTGAGGACTGCGATTACAATCCTAATAAAAACTCAAAAATAAGATATTTTTGTGAGGATAACGATCGTAGTTGTAGTCCTAATAAAGGGGGCTGATGAACATGATCACAGACATATAAAGACTCAAAAACATGATATTTTGTGAGCACTGCGATCATGATCGCAGTCCTATAAAACTCAAAAACATGACTTTTTGTGAGCACTGTGATTGTAAAATAGTAGTCCTCTATATACTAACAAGTCTGTATTATCGAAATGGTCTTTGTATTTCAAAATGATTACTATAAGTATTTGTATCTTTCGTTGTTGAGAAAAATTTTGTGCTTGACACGTGTACATGTCTGGCCAATTTTCAAAAAGGCGTGACTAAAAGGAATTAAATTATAACGCTTCTGCTTACGATTTGATTGGGACTCTGTCGCAAAATCCCCAAAGAAAATGTGTGAAGTCTAGGGTTCTTGGCTACTGCATATAAAAAGGGGAAAGAGAAAAACACAAACAAAAGCAAAAAACAAAAAAAAAGAAGCTCGGCATCTCAAAATGAAGCTGAAGCAGCTAGAAGGTCTCATGGGAAGCCTTCAACAGTTCTCTAAACCCAAGGTTCCATTCGCTATCTCTTTCTTCTTTCTTTCACCCCTTTATTAGATTCCCCTCCCTTTTCCCCTTTTCCTTTTTTTAGAGTGAGAATTTATTCTGCCAGTAGCAGTAGTTTTCGATCTGGGTAGTTTTACTTTCTCATGTCTTAACTCTTATTGGCTTCTCCGGGGAAAAAAAAAACAAATCCAAGAACTCCAATTCCTTCACTTTTCTTCTTGGCAATTTCTCTTTTAATTCAATTTTGATGATATACTTTTTAACGAAAATTGTTAAAACCTGAATTTGTTTGAGAAATACGAGCAGATTGAGCTGGAGCAGTACCCTACTGGGCCGCATATAGCGTCAAGAGTGCTTTACACGGTATTGTTATTCAAACACAACACCCCCCCCCCCACACCCACCCACCCACCCCCAAACACGCACCCACCTACCCAACCCCACCCCCACACCCAAACACACACACACACACACACACACACACACACACACGTTTTTTTTGTTTGCATTTCCAGTGTTAATTTTATGAATATAATTTATTTGAATTGCTTCATGAAGCTGCCCACAATGATTTCTTCTTGGTTGACATCATAAGTGTAGATTGCTTGCCTACAAGATTATTGGAGTAATTTTATTTGATTTATGATTCCACATGCAATATATAAGTTGTTCTGTGTGGTGGGTTCAGAGGCTTATGACGAAAAGCTGGGCATGCCAGCATGTGGGTTTGCATTTTTTCTCGTTCTCAAGATATACACTTTAGCTTTGTGATGTTGGATGATTGGGGAAAAAAGATATGTTCTGTGTTAGCTTTATGGTGTTGGATTGAGTGCTTTTATTGCTAGCCTAGGTCACTGATTGGGAAAAAACGGTATGTTCTGTCTAACTCAAGTTGCAATCTCCCATTTTGACATCTTTGACTTATCTCTCCCACTCTCTCCCAATTTGAAGCTCTAGAAACCAAACATGACCCTTTTTCAGTGAATATAAAACATATATAGCCATATAGGTAATTTCCATCTATGCTACTAGAATACGTCAAAATTTAGTTTTTTTTTTTTAAAGTATCAGATGCTCACACACTCCAATGTCCCTTCAAGCAATTAAACTACAATAATATCCCAATTTTATTGCAATGTTGGAGCTTTTGTGTGCAATATACTTATACAGTAACACATGGTTGTGTGCACATTTGCATACACATCTACAAAATACAGTTGTGTCTCTGTATTAGATTTTTGGAAGGTTCATGTGTCAGACATTTCAACTTTTAACGTACCCGTGCACTTGACATCTGTATCCTGTGTTCCTGTGACATTTCTATTTGATTTCTTAAACGATGCGAATTTGAATACAGAGTGTTCAAATACTAAAGTTAATATCCATATTTGATAAATACAGATCTAGAACCTGATCGAATACAGATAGCTAGACATTAACAAATAAGACTAGAAAGTTCATAGGAAAATTTGTCAGATCCTTAATTTTTATCTTTTCTTATATTAAAATAATAAATATAAGCGTACATTAGCTTGACTTGAACAAAAATGTTGCATCGTATGCAATTGAATGTACTTCAAACATACATGCGGCTGGTATATTCGATATGTATTCAGATATTTCTGGTGGTTTACTATGACCATCTTTTTATACATATTTTAATTTGACAGATATCGATTATCCATATTTGTCATAAACTGAATTTGAAATTGGTTAGGACTGTATTACCTGTATGTGTTTGCATCCATAACCTCCAATGATCTCTGATGACTCTGCAGCTGATTCTTGCAGTATTTGCTGCCACAAATTACACAAGTAACTTTGTTATAGTTTAATGCTAAATTGCCTAATGATCTTAATTTTGTTCACACACCCTGGCATCTTAGCGTGGTGAGTTACATTACTTAAATTGCATCAGGGAGTTTCTCTCCATTGTTCTTTTCGCTATGATGTTCTCCTCTGGATCTTGTTCTGTTGAAAAAGATAAATATGATTGATGGCCTATTAGGTGCTAAATCTATATAGTGGGAATTCGGAAGGGAAAAAAAGAGAGTCCAAGATAGAAAAATAGAAAATAAGGAGCAAAATGCAAGATGAAGAAGTTTAGTTATAAAGTATAGCAGACAGTTTATGGAATGACTACATCATTTGTCTCTATACCTTTTCATGAATAAAAGTCGGGAAGTTACATTCATTATATTAATAGTGAGCAAAGTGCAATGTAAATCAAGCATATGAAACAAAAGCAGATAAAAGTCTTGGTAATCAATGCGCTTCAATTTAATTTTACAAGTTCATGAAGACCTTTAGTTACCTTTTGTAGGTTCCATATTGCATGTGTTGATACTTTGGATGAACTACCAATGGGTGCATGGCAACGTCTAATTTCTTGTTTCAAAAACCATGATTTTTGCTTTGTGCACCCTTCCTTGTGAGGATAGGAAGTTCTTTTGATTCTTTTTTGGTCTTTACAATAACAGGAGAATAATTTGAATTATCTTAGATAAGCAACGAAAGATATGGCAATTTATTTTATAGGTGGAGGTATTGGCAGATGCATGGAAAACGGGTTTCTATCAAAAGTTTATGTAAAATGATGATTTTTTATGTAAAATTAATTGTAAATGATGATTTTATGTTAACTTCAATCCTAGACTATGTAAGCTGTTTGATGTGCCATATTTGGTTCAATTTTTACCCAACTTCAACTTCTCTATTTATGAACAAAAGGATAACTTGTGGTGAATTTAGACACAACAAGATAGCATTTCTGCTTGTTCTCTGTTTTTTTTAAAAAATTTTAAAATGTTGTTTTCATTATTTTGATTTTAGTGAGTTGCTCATTGTATGATTCTTTTTTCATATTTCTGTGTATGATCGTAATGTCAGTGATGGGCTTGTCATGAATGCTGATTATTAAAATTGAATACACACTGAATAAACATGTATATGTTCTTATTCCATTAAATTGTCAGGCTGAAAACACGTTTGAGGATGTAAGTGGCAAGGTAGTAGCAGACTTTGGTTGTGGCTGTGGTACATTAGGTGTAGCCGCTGCTCTTTTGGGTGCAGAGTGAGTAGTTTCTAATCTTTTTGCAGGAACGTGGGTTTGTCCCCCTTTCTTTTTTGTTGTGGCCTTTTCTTCTAATATTGTCGAATATACACTGCTTTGTCATCTGTTAATATGATTCTGTTTCTTGTCTAGTGACCTTGTGTTTTACTTATCTTAGAACTTGGCATCCATGTGCTAAAATGGGTTTGAATTTTTCAGTTATCTTTGCTGTTATCTTTTGTGAATATTTGAATTGTGAACTTTTATTCTTTCCTTTTATCTGGAATGAACAGTCACGTTATTGGCATTGATGTCGATCCACAATCTCTTGAAATTGCATCACTGAATGCGGAAAATCTGGAGGTACTTACTCATATCTGTTGCAATTTGATTATGATATTATTCATGTTTTAGGCTCAGTTCAGGTTCAGTAACCCGTTAGGAGTCCATGACAATTTTTCTACAGAAGAGCCTCATACAGACATGGCTACAAGTTTGCTTGAGTAGCTGTTATTTTGAAACACTAGGATGGATTGGGAAGATTCTTTCAAGTCCAGGCCATGAGGTCATTATTTGATAGAAACAGGGGCTACTTATCCCATACTAGTTGCCTAGTAGGTCTTCAGTTGTATTCCACTTTGCAAGGTACGGGGGCAGTAAATTTTGACTGACTGAATTCTGTCAATTTGTGATCCTCTAAAGTATGGCTGTTGCTAAACGCAGAAATAGAAAATACTAATAACCCTAACTGAGTGGAACACACATACAACTTGGCTCTAACCGTATAAATGGACCCTAGCTTGGTCAATACTCAAGATCAATTTGTCAATTTGGGACATAGTATTTGACAGTTCTGTTAACTTCAACTTGAATGTCCGATCCTACTATGAAGGATGGCTCATTCTTCTCTGTGGTTGATGGATTTGCTTTAGAAAAGGACAATGCTTATAGAAGGGATGGAAACTTATATATCGAATCTGAGTTTTGCAAAAGAGCAAAACGCCATTAGGTAGTAACCATACTAGTTTACTTTGACTTTTCGCTTCACTATTATGTTAATTCAAATAATCATTATTGAAAATGCAGGATCAAAATCTTCAATATATTTCAAACTTCTTAAGATAACTCGCAAACGAAGTGACAAAAATTACTCCTCCAAGAAGAAAAAAATAAGATAAACTAATGCCATAAAAAGCTAAAAGCTACTAATTGAATGATCTCCCTTCAGGTTACTATCCACGACACCAATAAAAGAGAATTGCCACTGAGGGATGGCTTGGCTCAGTGGTAAAATGGTTGGGTTGGGAATGGGAGGTCCCAGCTTATAGACGTGTGTTTCAATAAAAAATAAAAAATAATAAAAGAGAATTTGGTTATGACACCATTAATTTTACGTTGCATGCTCCTGAAGATAAACTTTAATAGTTAACATTTCTAAATTATCATATGTATGGAGGATAAATTTCTAAAGATGTCCATCGAAAGATTTGACTTTCTAGCATTAGCATCAATTGATTCTAACACATAAATGGGACAATTGATATATTCTGGCACCTATCCATAAATTGGGTAATAAAAACTTTTGTCATTTAATTTCTAGTTTTATTATGTTCAAGTCCATATCCAACTCCATGATGCAAACAAGAAGCATTTGGTTTGTCATGCAATTGGAATCAACTAATTGTAAATATATTGGTTTGTTAACCACTACAATCATAGAAAGTCTTGACACTCTACAATATCTTACATTTGGATCTTTACCATACCTCCCCGCATTAATTCATTTTTTGATGTTTTAAAGAAGACCAGTTTGCTACCTTAGGAAATAAGTTCTTGCACAAGTCATTGCCACCCTACAAAATATATTTCTGATAATGAGAATTATATATTATTATTTATAAAAAAATAGAATTTTGAGTATAAGGTGATTTTTCAGGTGATCTATGCTTCTGAAAATTTTCTTTGCAGAATTTATATCTGCTTACTAGGCATTGGCAGTCCCAGAGTTAGCTAATTATTTATGTTAAACATGTGAAGTTAGGCCCAAGCATCCAAATGCTTGAAATTGTAGGAGCCTCATGTACTGATTTGTTATGGGCTTGCAAATGCGACTGACATTTAGTTAATAAAGATGATGGTTTATCTAATTATGCTTTGGACATCAACTTATGTAAGAATTTGTGTAATAAATAATCATAAGGTTAAGTTTTTAAGTTAGAAAATTTAGAAGGATGAGTTTGACAAACATTTTTATTAATGCAGGTGGATATTGATTTCATTCAGTGTGACATCAAAGATATTCTATGGAGAGGTAATATGGTTCAAGAATTTCATTTGTTCTCATACTGCATTAATATGTTTTTTAAGAAAATAATTTGGCTTTTCCGAATATGAAAGTTATCCTGAACTATTTCCTGCATTTCTTCAGTTTTATTAAATATTGTGGCCATCGTTCACGTTAAAGTTAAACTTACTGTGAAGGAGCAGAGAGTAATGTTAAAGATTATTCAAAGAGTATGATGATTGAATGCTATCTGGAGATCATTAAGATATCTTGCAATTCAATTTAACGCTCTCTATATTTTGTGATTACAGAATTTCTTGTACACTAGTTATATTTCAGGAAGCCATTACTGGCATTCGCTTATGTTGAATTCCTTTCCCTGGCTATTTGTTATACCTGTTGTCCTTTTAGGTGATGTATAGCTAATGGCTTACCATATTGATATTTGGAAAATGGTATTTGAGGTTTTTCCAGGTACAAACTTATTATGTTTCTGTTTTACCTTGTTCTCTCATTGTTATGTGACATACAGAAATCTTTTTCTTTCTGAGTCAGAAAATTTCACTTTTTTGCTCTTATATCCTTGTTTTTCTTGAGGTCGTCCAAACTCAAACATGGTTATCTCTGCCTCCGCCGCCACCGCCACCAATTTCTCCAATTAATTCTAAAGAGACATTCCTAATTTCTTTTAAACTCTTACCCCACATTATGTCTTATATCTCCTGTTGTTTCACTTCCTTTTTTCTCCAACCTTATGGGTTGCTGAGCTTTGATGCAAACATACAGACTGACATTGTGACATGAACCCTTTCTTAATTAGTGCCAGATTCTTGGCCATGAAACTATGGGTAAGAAGGGGCTTACCCTAATCCTAAGAGGCCAGTTGTGCCCTCTGAAATTCTCCTTTACCAAGGGAAGGTTAACAAACAACTATTAATAGTTAATGTAGTTATTTTAATGTTAGTACTGCAGAAATCAGAGTGGAAAATAAGGTTAACAAACAGCTGAACTGATTTGCATGTCCGTGTGTGTTTTAAGAACTGGAATCACAGATAGAGGTGCTAAGAAATCTAGTTTGATTAACTCCTACTTGGTAAGCTGAAGGCTTACTAATTTATGTTTCTTTTGTTGTGACAAACCATGTGCAGGTTTGTTTGTTGACACTATTGTAATGAATCCTCCCTTTGGGACTCGAAAGAAAGGATCTGATATGGAGTTTCTCTGTATGGCTTTGAAGGTTTGAACTGACTTTATCTCCCAGAGCTGTTCTCACATAATCAATTTTTTAATCAAGTTGAACTGTTTCCAGGTTGCTTCCGGTGCAGTCTATTCTTTGCATAAGACTGCTACCAGAGATGTGAGTTGTTTATGTTACAACTTTTCGAGGCTACACTGTCAGACATTTGATTCAACTTTCTCTTATGTTTGACTAATTTGGCATTTCATATATAGAAACATATTTATATATTCACTACTGATTTCTGTTTATTCTAATGTTCTCCTTGTTTGGTATTTCATATATACACTAACATATTCATATTGCTAACATATTGCACACATTCTCATGCACACTTGTGCACATCCATGCGCAGGCACATGGTAAACATGCTCCTCACATGCAAGAAAGGAAAAGATAACATATCCTCTTTGGGGAATTACATTCAACTCTTTGGCATAAATGAAGGCAAAAAACCATATAGAACACATTCCTGAAAATGCAGAAGTACACTGTGCAGAACTGCATGCCTAAATCAATTGCTATGGTTCTGTATTATCAACAATATTTCCAATTTGTATGTGTATTTTGTGTTTATGTTAGGAAATGGCGTAATATTATAAGTTGCATCTGCTTGGATGCTCTGTTTTGTTGCAGAACTACAAAAGTAAGTGCTGTGACAATAATAGTAGTTATGAGAACGGCTGATGCACTCTATTAAAATTCTTGTTCGAAAGCATGTAATTGCTGTATCAACTCGAATAAAGTCAATAGAGTCATAGACTACCTGTTTACCTAGAAAAGCCTCTATCAACCCTACTGAATTTTGGCTTCCAGGGTGAATAGAAGTCATTTAACCCACAGAATAAAGATACCTAACAAATAGAAAATGTTAGTGTTTTAGAATGACACTCACTGCTATCTATCTTGTGTAGAAGGGACATATTACTTTATTCCCCAACAAAAATTTCTCTAGTTCTTAGAAGAAAATAACAATTGTACCAGTAAATCATCAGGAACACTTTGGGTACATCCTAGGTGGAAAACTTTTACATGTTGCATGGGACTCATACCCTCCCCTTGTTGTTCACGTTCATTGGTACATGTTCTGTTAAGAGTTGGGCATGAGGACGCAAACCATGTAGAAGAACTTGCACTGTAAAAAAGCAGTCGTCCATACTTCCTACACTAGCAACTACTGAGAAAAATGACCTTATAGAAAATTAAAATAATGATGGGAAGTTGGGTCTCAGCGTGGAAATACTTTCCAGTTGCATTTAAAATTTGAGAATTTACTGATTGGGAATGGAAGTGATACTTTTATCATGGGAATGACCTCTTGATGTCAAGCAGAAACGAACACTATAGGTTAAAATTCTCTTTGAAATATGGACAAAATTCAATAGTAGGACTGTAGGAGACATTGTTTCAGGGAAAAACAAGTAGTTAATGCATAATAATAAATTTGAACTCGAGCTTCCTTACAATTTCTGTAAAGTACGTAGGCATTCCGGCTGTCCAACTTTAGTGAAATTTCCAGTTCCTTCTATTTTACAGACATCTATCCCTGTTGAAAATTCAGTTGTCCTACCTGTAATTCTATGTAGCATACGCTATAAAAGTCTGGAAATTAATTAATTTGCACTATAGAAAAAATAGAAGAGACTCAAGTAATTTGAAGGTGGTATATTGATTATAACTGACACACTTCAACCCTTCATTGTTTTATGCTGTCCAGACATTGGAACCTAAAATGGCTATCATAAGAATTCTTGCACCTTTACAAATCAAGAAATGAACAGCTTCCACCCTTCTATTTATTTTATTCATATTGGTAACTGCTAACATTACCTTGGGCAAGAGCCTATCCCACATTTCAAGAATATGCCACTTTCTCCATTCCGTTGGTTCTGCTAACAAAATATTAGAAGATAACCTAGAGACAAATATATTTGAGAAATGAAACTTGGTTAACTGATAAAATGTGATGGTTCATATGGTTTATAGCCTAGGAATCAACTCTGTCTACAAGAGATTCTTGATTTGTGGATAGTTTTTGTATTTTTGGCTCAATTATCGATATAATTTTTTTAAAAATAAATTTTATCTTCTTTGGATCATCGCTTCAATTGTTCTCAAATTTATCCATATATAAAGCATGTTAAAAAAAAAAAAATCTAGTCCTGTTGTCCCATAGTTCCAGAGTGTGGTGCGTCTAGCATCCCTATATAATGTTGCTCAACTCCAACATTGCTTTATTTGCATAATGTTTAAGCTACTCATAATTAGCTACTTAATCTTTCAAAAGATATTAAAGAAAAAGGCTTATTTATGTTTTCCTGTGCCTTGTGTTGTGCCCTAAGGAAGTTGGGAGGGATTGAGATTGGCATGTGGCATGTCTTTAATTCTTCAGTAAACCTATTTCCCCTACATGGGAACCATTGTATTAGTCAGTTATTACCTTTTTTGTGTTAACACAGCTTCTGTTAGAACTTTTCTTCAGTTTTTTTAATTATCATAATGGTTCATGTGAAAGCCATGCTGCTTAGTTTTTTGGACGTAATTCTACCTTTAAATGATATTTAATATTTTTTTTTTCCTGAATTGTGATGCACAGCACATAAAAAGAGCAGCCTTGCGGGACTTTGGTGCCAGTAGTGCAGAAGTATTGTGTGAGGTATACCACAGAACTAACACCCCAACATACTTCCCCTGGTCTTTTGTTCCTACAGCTCGACTGAGAGTGATTTTATTGGTACATGACATGCATGCAGACAATAAGCGTGAGTAGTTGTACTCTGGTGTCTTAAAGCTTGCTTATTGAATCTATTTTATTTCTGGCTTTTGTAGCTTAGGTATGATGTGCCACAGATGTACAAGTTTCATAAGAAGAAAGAGGTGGATATAGCAGTGGATCTGTGGCGATTTGTTCCTGGACAGTTGAAGGACAGTTGAGTTGTTGAAGATCAACCCCCACACACAGTAGGAAGGATCACCTGCAACTTCCCTGATCAAATCGAAAGGGGGTGGTCTGACGCAGTTCATTCAATCGGAAGAGTATTGGTGGGGGTCCAATGTTCGCTTATGAATCACCTTCGTCTTCTAAGAGGTTCATTGTGGTTACCATCCATCAGGCACGCAAGTTTGCTCGTTGGACGATCTCTGTTAAACTCAATAGTTGCCTGTAACCATGTGTAAGATTGAGCAGGTGTGTGTCTGTAGGAAATGACATATTTAGATGATTTGTACCGTATCTTTTGAGGAAATTATTCATACACTCTACTTTTGCTGTTATGTAGCCCGATAGTGAGACTTTCAATACTCCATTATAATCTTGACTGGTTGATTCATATTGTCTGCTGTTTACAAATGAAACCTAAGAACTGTATAACCAATTCCCTTCAAACTGTCAGTTATTTGTTTCATCGGCCGTGTTACAGTTTCAACTCAAACATTTGATGCCCTAGAATGTTGTAAAGCATAATTACAGTTTATTTCGGTCTAAGAAACTATGACTTAATTTTGGAAATAAATTTGAGGTACTCTTTTGTTTATCATGTGACTTTGAGGACCAAAATAGATGCTAGGAATTGAAATTAAATTATCATTAAATGAAAACCAGCTCCCTTTGATTGTTTAGGTGAGGAGATTGACATTCTTATAATATTATAAGAGGGTTAATCTTAGGTGTCAATATGAGATTGACTCTTTTATGCCGGTATGTTGCATGGGAGTTGTGAAAGCAGAGGAGTGCAATGGAGTGCGAAGGCGAATTACAAGTGACAGAGAAGATGGTGAGAGCTTTTCATCTGCAGGTGATGGAAAGACTAGGTATGCTTCAGCCAACAGACTCGCCAGAGCCAAACCAGCCTCCCGTAGTTTGATCATATTTTTAAGGCTCTGAGGCCCTTTAATTACACATGTAATTAGAAAAAAAGAAACTAATATAATCTCTACAAGGCACATTTAATTCCATGTGTCAAACTCAAATTTACGGTTTTGTCCCTAAAATCCGAGGCTCACATTGCTTTCACAGTAGCTAAATAAAAAATATATATAAACAAATCTAATCAAACTACCATTTTAATTTAATGAAAAAAAATTAAAAAATAGTAACCCAATCTAGCAAGTATTTCAGGGGAGGAAAAAAAAAAGAAACTCGTAAAAGAAACTGTTCCCACAAAGAAAAAGGAAGACCAACGAGTTAGATTTCTTATCTAATGAGAACCCTATTTAAATTAGAATCTTGAACCATAGGACTACATTATTTGTCAATAACGAATAAATTAACACACAAGAAGAAAGATTCATCAATCTAGAATCTTAATTTGTTTAATCAAAAGAAATTAAAATCCTAATCTAACTAACGTTTTAAAAGAAACTCAGCAAATTAGAATATATTAATATATAAGAGAGAATTATATCAAATTAATTAGGATTTGGGGGAAAAAAAAGGAAAATTAGAATAAGATAGGTGTTTACTCACGTGGATTATTGCTCTAGGTCTATTTAGTTGTGGTAATTGGCCGTAATTCATAAGTCGTAATTAGTAAAATCATTTACAGTTGTAAATGAGTTACATGCATGTAAGTTTTACAATATTTGGTTGATAATATAAAGTTGTAAGTGAGAAAGTGTATTGTATTTTACGGTGTTCGATTGTCACAATATGTAAGTCGTAAGTAAAAAAGTTGGCCACAAAATTAACTATTTGGTGATTAAAAATTTTTAATATTACAAATAAATACGAAAAATGTTAAATATTAAAAAAAAACAACATAAAAAAATAATACAAATTTGCATGACCACAAAATTAATTGTGAGTGAGTGGTAATTGGATTGCAAGTGAGTGATCGTTGAATTGCATAAGTCTTTTACGAATTACGGTCCAAACAACCGCCGTACTTACGGTCCAAACAACCGCCGTACTTGTAATTAGATTGTAAGTCATTTACAAATTACAGACTTTTACAACTAAACAAACAGCCCCTAAATCTATTAAGCTGTCCATGTAACATTTGACACAACTAAATAATTATAGTCATTTAAACGAGAAAGCAACTAGTCGTTTCAAAACATCCAAATTATATCACATCCGGATCTTATTACTACCACTCTCTTAACTGGAATGATGATGTTCGACTTACAATATAGTCTCATTTTGAGAGATTACAGCGACACAGGACTGCGCCAGCTTATGGTACAACACTGATGAGGAGAATTAACACAAAATTGGTTCAACAAGATTTCACGCACCATATTTACAACTAGTATCAGATCAAAGCAACAGAACTGGATCAGGCACCAAAACCATCAGGTAAACTGTCATGAATTATGAGTCATATTGATCCCTCTTTTGCTGTATAGACCTGAAGATCCGAGCTGCTGACTCCACTGCCAACCTAGCTTTATGTGGCACGACCCTGATCACGCGATTCCGATTGTCCCGATCAGCAGCAGGCTCTGAGGGTTGGTTAATAACATTCGAATCCATAGACACAGGACACACAGGCGATGCACTCCTCCTCCACCTTGTGCACTTTCACGATGACTGGAAAATGTGCTTCCCTGTACCTCATTAACCCTTGATGCCTGAGATATTTGGTGCTGACCTGAAATAACTTCACTCCTTGGATTTGACACGTTACATGAGCTCCGGGACTGCTGCAACTCACACACAATAGGCTGCATACCAACTAACATACTCATATGTTCAATGGAAGAGGATGAGATGATTGGCTTCGTGACTGGAAGGCCATAAGGAGATGGGAAGTAGATTGGAGGCTGCTGGTGAGATGGGAGACCGCCATAGGCTGGGTTCATGAAATCTACAGGTACCGAAGGGAAGCTGAGAGGCGCATAGTTTCCATAGAAAGGGGCCATGAAGCCAGCAGTTGGAGGACAAGGCCCGGTGTAGGGCTTGTAGATGAGTCCTTCGGAAGGGGACATCACCGGAACCAGCCACTGATTCTGGGGTTGGTGGAAACACCAGGATTTGCCATATTCTCAGGAGCTGAGGGGAGCTGACTTGCCCCGCTTCTTGGAATCAAGCTTCCAGAAGGATCTCGTTTTGTGTTCGCTTCTGGGCACTTTGTGATCTCATTTGACTTCTGGGATGAAGCTTCCTGTAAATCAGTTGGTTGATGAGCTTTCTCAATATTCTCAGCTTGCATGACCTTTGTGGGTACTTTTTGGGGAGACTGGCTTAAATAAATATCAACCTTGGGAGCATCTGGGGCTGCAGCAAGAGACTTCTGCACCTGCATGAAGTTTAAAACATGAACTTTGGTTAATGACTTGCTCTGTTTATCCTATAGCTGGAATCTGACTGAGGGCAACAGACCTTTATCAATCTATGAAGCTCAAACACTTGTATTGCAAATATTCTCTGTTGACTGCAAGACAATTAAGATTGGCCACTTGATCACCAGAATAAAGAACAGATTTCCAAATCAAAAGATAAATCACAAACTCAGAATAGCTGATAGACTGGGAACAACAACAACAACAACAAAAAGCATTAAGAATAGTGTTGCCAAGTTTTCCCAAATTTTCTATTTAGAACAGATCCCGAATCATTTTAGGGCATATTATTATCTAAGCTTTAATAAACTAAATGTTTGTTTCTTTCCCAGCCAAAAGTAATGAACAATGTTATACTACCGAGCAATTCAGTACAACTATGTTTGAAGACAATGTTAACATTTTGAGAGTGGCAAATTAGCAATAGCTTCATAAATTGGTAATGGCTACTTACTTGACAATAGCTCTTCTTGCTTTCCAGAAGTGCTTAGGACCAATGATTCCAACAACATCATTAGGACATATCACCATGCCCGACATAGAGTCCGGCAATGAGGCTCCAGAGACTCCATTTCTGCCTGCATCTTCAAGTTCTGGTAATCCATTGGATTTAGGCTCACTTTCTTGATTGAATTTTTTTGCTTCACTTGGGGCAATCTGACTGCTAAGTGAGGCTTCAGGACAAGATTCTTTTCTAACTAATCCATTGGATTTAGGCTCACTTTCTTGATTGAATTTTTTTGCTTCACTTGGGCAATCTGACTGCTAAGTGAGGCTTCAGGACAAGATTCTTTTCTAACTCTTGAATTCTCTCCTTTGTTCACCACATCAATTCCTACAAAGGACCCAGCTCCATCTACAGCACCATTACTACAATAATCTGTATGTACATCCACATTATCATAGCCTGAGGCTGTAATAACAGTCCTGGTACCTGTATCAACATCTTGATCTGAAGATGTCTTGGCAGAGTTTGGTGATTCGGCAAGCCTTCTTCCAGAATCAGGTAATCTTTTGGGTCTTTGTTAACAGAAGCTGATGTGCATCTTTGTCCCATATGGTTCTCAGTGTCTCTTAACATCCCATTCCTAGAATATTCTATTTTCAGTGGTTTGTCACTAGCATTTGGAGATGAACAGGAAGAGTACTTTTGACGATTCTCAGCACATGATGTAGTTAATCTCTCGGACTCAGTTACAGACAAGTTTGTGTTAGAGCCTGAGACAGTTCTGGCCTGAACAAAGGTAGGAACCATAAAGTCATCCTCATCATTAAAGTTCTTCGGACGAGATTTCTTTGCAGTAGAAGACAGGTGCAACGAATTACCAGCTGACCCATTGGCATTAGTAATACAATTATCAGCTTGCCTTTTCAAAGACCTTACAATTTCCATCCTTGTGGAATTGAGACTCATACTGCCCATGGCTTGAGAATGAATCCTTTTGTCCAAATGGACAGATGGCTGAGCAGACACATCAGATGAAGCAAAAGCGCTCCTCTCTTGCCGATGACCCTGCAACTGTATATCAACATTAACATAAACTTTTTTAACTGTCAGCCAAAGAACAAGCAATATCTAACTTAGAAGTTTTAACTGCTCAAGAAATGGACATGAAGTCATATAATGCTCATAGCCAGGGGCAATCCTTAGACATTACCATAATGAGTATGGTGGTGTAACAGACTAAATTCAAAAATGCATGTGCGCGCATTCAGATGCAATGTGCTAAGATTACAAGGTCTGCTTATCTCAGGTCTGTATGGAGAGTTTATTTCAATAGTAAGCAAGCAGCATTGTAGGTTTTGCTATATTTTTATCATAATAATGTTTTAGCTAGTCTAACTGGATACCCGCATTTGAATATGCTGCCAAAGTGCCAGATAGTAAAAAGTACATCGCTAAAATTGGCAGAGTCACATCATAGCTTGAACGCAATATAGAAACATAGTTGATAACTGGGGATCAAACTGACGTTTCCTCAACTGCTCTTTTTTTTTTAAAAAAAAAGTTAAAAAAAAAAAAAACTGCTAGTTAGATAAAGGGCTGGCTAAAAAGATACCTAATATACCATAAGACAAACAGAAGTTGATCGTGTTTCCTTACCCGGCAAAGAGAGCGACTCAAATATTAATTAACTTAACAAGTTGATCTTTTAGTGCTTCCTTGATGATAAGGTTGAGAATCTAAATATAGTAGAGCTAATAACATTAAATGGATAAGAGGTTTGGGGACTCTTTTGTTGACGTTGATGGGTGCATATTCACATGGAAAACACCTAACCATTAAAAATTTCAAGAAACTGCAACGTAGAGACTTTTCAGATGAAGCATCTTCCCTGGCCAAAAGAGTGTAACTCTATTGTAAGGAACTACTTTTGATATATAACTAAGAGTTTCCGGGAGAACTAATGAAGCAAGAATAATAATAATAATAATAATAATAATAATAATAATAATAATAATAAAAGCTAGCAGATTATGATTATACAGCAGCCAATCATCCATTCATTAGCCCTGTCACTAGGATGGAAGTTTCATTCCAGGAGAAGAAAAAGAAAAGAAAAGAAAAGATGACAGCAGTTCAAACATCAAGATAAGAGCAGTTCAAGAGTAACCTATGTTAGTATGTAGATCGATAGGAGTCTCTTGGTAGTCAACACTACAGCTCAGGGAGACTCAAGATGCAGGTAATGTTAATTATTTAGAATTTTGAAAAGTAAAGGGTGCAATGGAATGTTCAAAGAAACTCATAATACAGATAAGAAGAGGTCCTTCTGATGGTCTGATAAAACATCAGAATTTGATATGCAGAACAATGAAATGGGTGAATGAGCTGATGGATGACCTTGGCTAAACCGGCTGTCAAAAAATGCCTACAAACACATAAATGGGTGAGTGTCAACAACCACTTATAGCAAAGATGCATGAGTAAGACGTAACATAGTGGTTCAAAAATACCCCTTGAAAAAACAGAGGTACTAAAAATTATCTTTACTTTAATTCAACGCTCTACTTGGTGGATTGGATAAATTATACTAAAGCTACTATATTCATAGAAATAAACATGGAAATATTGAATCTTTTGACTTTAATACACCAACTAATATTCTCTCACATCCAACAGTTGAAATATAGACAAACTTCAGGACGAAAACAAATCCTATTATGCTAGTTAAATGCAAGAGAATGAGACAACGGCATGCTTGGAGTTCATTCTTATCATAATTAAAAAAAGCTTCCAGTACATGGCGAATATTCACTCAAGAATAAGGAATAATAAGAATTTAAAAGGATGCCAATCCACTCTGAATCAATTGAGCATGATGTGTCTCCACTGATGAAGCTTCTGCATTCAAAGAGGGAAAACATAATGCATTCCATTTGAAGTAGTATTGCAGTCAAGAAGAAAAATTCAGCACAAAGAATCCTTTTGAATATTGGAACAAGACATGAGACTCCACCACAAATGTAACAGCAGTTCATTTTTCTACTATCAAAACCTCCTAGTTATGATATTTACTCCTGCTCCCAATCCCCAAGTATCTCAGGTAGAAGGGTTCATGACACCCAAGGAAGTGGACCAAATGCTCAACCAAAGCAACAAGTCTACAAAAGCAAGCAGCAAGACAGAGTTTCCCAAAGAAAAATATAATGGAAATGCCCGGATGTAAAGGAAAGTGTATAAAGGCTCTGCCAACCTTCCTTAGCTTAGACAACATTCTATCATCAGAGCAACTAATGCAATTTACAAACCACAAGGGCAGCAACAGAAAGTAAGAATCTGAGATTTTCTAAGTACTGTCTCACTCTTCCTCAACTTAAAGTTTGTAAATTTTCCTTCTTCCACTCACACACCGTTTCTGTCTACATCTATCCACGCATTTACATACGCATGGACACGCATACTATCAACAATTAAAATGATCGGGTCTATTTGACTGGATAAAGCACAGAAGTGTTATAGAAAGGAACAATGAGGGCCACCTTTGTAAGGCAGAAACAAAGAAAGGAAATAGCACAGACCAGAGTCCAAGAAAAAGTGAAATTAGCAACCAGTCACTGATATTGGTACGAGCTGTAATTCATATATGCTGTAACCCCAGCGTGCTACCGCATTCCAACAAAAGATAATCAGACCTTCCAATGCGATCTTTACCAAGTTAAACAAAGAAATAAGGAAATGATTTTGTCTTATCAGGTGTCTTGATGCATAACACGAGTCTATCGTAAGAATAGTAGACAAAGAAGGAAGCATAAGATCTCATAGGATACAATCACCAAAACCCCCATGAGGTAGTTCCTCATGGCTATCACTTATGCGGTTTCTCCAACATAGATCCTATGCTGTCATACTTGAGCTTACAGAAAAGTAAAGCTCTTCCACATATTATTTGAGTAATGATGTTAGACCAATGATAGACACATGTTAGCCATGCATAAACCTTGTTGACCTCATGATGTGGGATGTGAGGGAATTTAGGGTTTGCGGAGGGGATTTTATTGGAATTGGGGAAGAACACGAATTTGGGAAAAGGATATGATCACGAATCGCAACCCGGATTTTGACTTCACCGCCTGATTCGATTTAATCCATAAAATCAAGTCAAAACAACACAAGTTTCACATGAAAATAAAATTTAATCAATTCATCATTTCTTTCAAAATTCAATACATAGCTATATATAGCCTACGATACGTGCACCATACGTGCAATTATTGATAAAATCAAATCTAACTAAAATCTAATTCAAATTGATCCTAAATCTTGACCAATCCACTCAAATCTATTTTAAATAAAATTCTAAATCATGCTAAATTTGCACAGTTCGATTCCCCATCATTCTCCCCAGCTTGAAAACATTCATCCCCAATGAATGTAATTGTAGGTACAAGGTAAACACAACCGGGTGAAACTGAACCACATCACGAATTCTCAATCAGGCCAAGATGATAATCAGGGAATCAACACTGATGCGTCACGGTGGTGGAGATGAAACTGACTTCCATGAAAAATCGGCTGTGACGGATGATAGGTTGAGCAAATCACAAGAGACAAATGCAAATCATCCATGATGAAAAGTGAATTGAGTGCAATTTACACCATGAGTAGTCTGATGTCTTGTGATCTCTCCTGTAGAAAAATTTGTAATGGGTCGTAGACGTCTAGCGATCTCAAAAATAACGAGAAAAATATCATAACTGGCGAAAATAGCTCCTTGATAGCCTCTACTAGAAGTTCTACAGGAGAATCAATAGGAAGCTCTTCAACTTTTGTGAGTTGCGAGGAAAACTCTTCTTGCAGTGGCATCAACTCAGCAACAACTTCTGATTCTACCTCATCAACAACTTCTGGCTCTGATTCATCAACAACTCTGCCTCAGTAAGGATTGGATGTTCTGAATCTATGTCAACCTTTGTCATGCCTTCTATAATCTCCCAGATACCCTTTAGAGTCTCCCGAAACTCAATGAAGAGAAGGTGCGGAACATACCGAGTACGAAATATGTCTTGCAAGACAAACCGATATCAACATAAACTATGGCTGTCTTTCCACCACCAATAAGCTTCTCCAACCATGCTTGTTTGGGCATAATGGCAACCCTATTTAGATGTCAGAATAAAATAATTGAAGAAAGTTTCAAGATTGTTGTCCCACTTTTCACACTCATAATGATCATCAGAACCCCGAAAATATGAGAGCAGCATACATATCCCGTTCAACTTCCTTTTCATCAACATCAGTATATATGTATCGCCACAAAAGTAAAAGCTCAAATGAAAATTCAGTACATAAGTTCAAAAATTACCCAAAAATCTTAACGGCTCGAACTGAGCTCAAATCAGGCTGAAAATGTGACCTAAAACGCTGACCTTCTGCTGTAGGAGCAGTATCGGCACCAAACACGGGCTTGTAGAAGTCAAATTTGTTATCCAAATTCTGTGAACTCTTTCCAATAGCTCCGAAAAACAGTCGCGCATTCAACGATTCAGACGAAACTCGAATCAGACTCCGAACAGGCCTCAAATAGACTCCGGAATAAAACTATGCTCTGCAGTAAACAGTGGCGGCTCAGATCAGCCACGTCTTGAGTCGATGAACAGTGTGGCTTAATTGAGCCGTTGACTCGGTTCATATCAGCTCGGGTTTGAGCCACAGTTCGAGTCAGCTCGACTCGGCTAGACGAATCGCTGACATCAACAGTGAGTCGATGACGTCAGCAAGGAGTTAATGACGTCAGCAGCTGCTCGAATCAGCTCCAGTCGGGTACGGGTAGATTGAAGTGGACCCGACCCGATTACAGAACGGGTTTCATTTAAACCCTAATCAATACCCGTTTACCTTTCTTCTCTCTTTCGGGTTTAGGTCGAGTCTCCTTTTCAACCGATAAGCTCTTCTTCCTTCTCTATTGCAGGTGAGCGGCAGATAGCGGTGGTTGACGAGTTGCTATCGATGTCTCAGTAAAGGGTCGGCGAGGTCGTCCAGCGTTCGTGGTCGAGTGTAAGAGGTGATTGATGTGAGGATGAAGTGATGTTGTAGGAGAAGGCAACGTGGAGATCTCGATGATGACGTGGCAGAGGGAGATCTGGAGAAGATGGTGTTAGTTGGGGATCTCGACGGCAGCGACGATGTCAGCTGGGGATATCGATGGTGAAATCTGATGTAGATCTCGTCGGCGAGGACTTGGTAATGATGAGGGACTGACTACGAGGGCGTTGGTGACTGCAGATGATTGAGCTCTTAAGAAAAAAAAGACGTTATTTCGACAAAGACGATGGCTGAGAAGTGCTGGCGGAAGTTGCGGAGTTCCAGCAAAGGCGGAAGAGTGTCGTTGGACGATGAAAGATGCTGAAAAGGTGAGGATCTGATGTTGGTTGAGTGCTTGTTGTTGATGGCGAGAGTTGAGAAGAGAACCGATGGCGGCGGGGCTCTGACGACGGCGTGGCAGTGGTGGGGGAAGTTTGGCGATAATGGCGATCGCGTGGGGGCAGCGACGACTGGATTAGGTTGCCTGCGTTTTCGTGGAGAAGATGATGAACAATAATCAAGTAGATTATGGTTCACGGAACAACAACTATTTTTTTTGCTTTTCTTTTCTTCTCTCTTTTTTACTTGATTTTTTATTTATTTTCTTTTCTCTTTCTTTTTTTGAATTTTATTAAGAACTAAAATCTAAGGTTTTGAAAATTTTATGTAAAGGAGAATCAGGAATTTAGCTCTGATACCAAATTAATGTGGGACGGGAGGAAATTTAGGATTTGTGGTGGGAATTTTGTTGGAATTGGGGAAGAACACGAATTTAGGGAAAGGATATGATCACAGATCGCATCTCGGGTCTTGGCTTCACCGTGTGATTCGATTTAATCTATGAGACCAAACCAAAACATAAGTTCCACATGAAAACAAAATTTAATCAATTCATCCCTCCTTTCAAAATTTAATACATGGATATATATAGCCTACAATATGTGCACCATACGTACAATTATTGATAAAATCAAATCTAGCTAAATCTAATTCAAATCGATCCTAAATCTTGACCAAACCCACTCAAATCTAATTTAAATAATAATCCTAAATCATGCTAAATTTGCACATTCGATTCCCCTTCACCTCAATTAAGCATAGTTGTCAAGATCCCCACTTAGATCGGTTTCACAAACATAGAGCTCAAATTGTTAGTATCATACTCTTCACCTTGGAGTGGCCTGTTTCTTTGTCCTTTAACGAGATCAATCAGTGCTATAGCTAATGTAATCTATTGTGATAAGTTGTGTCCATTACAATTTTTGTACCATAATTTAATATGACTGCCACTCGTATTCACATGCTTATACATTCAACCTTTTATATTTGTCAGCAACCCTGTTGTTCTAGCTCAAGCAAATTAAGTAGGGTTATTTTATATTGACGGATGAACTACACGAACTATGCATTTATAATACAGACGTAAAACAAGACAATGAGAGAAATGGAATTGCATTTCCATAAATCTGACCCTGAATCAAATATCTCTGTTCACAATAAGCCCTAAAAATAATTGGGGAGGCACCAAAATAAGACTTAGATCATATACAAATCTACTAAGAACCAAGAAATTCAGAGCAACCCAATAAATGATCAATATAACCCAGACAAAACCGAGGAATAAATCTATGTTAGGAAAACAAAATTGAAGAATCTGAGTCCATAGGGAAACAGACCTGGCTGGAACTGGAAGATCCAGAAGTGCCCAAGGTGCTGTTTTTATGAGGATTAGGAATAGGCACCGAAGAAGCCGCCCGTGAATTGAACCTCTGTGAAGGGATGCTGAATTGTTCATAGAGGGCCATCTTGTTCCTCGGGGGTGCTCTTGGACCTCCTTTCTCTCTATCATTCACATGGAGCCTCGGAAAAAGAGGCTCAGTGCTCTTACCCTCTTCGTTTCCCCCTTTCATCAAATGAACCTCAAAGCAATATCCCAAAACTCCTCCCTCCTAGAGATGCAAACTCCAATTGATCTTTGTAATAAAAAAAAATTCCTTTTTTTTTTTTCCTTTTTTCCTCGGATGAGGCTCCGGTGACCCCAAAAGCAATCAAGTTCTTCCTTTACTCCAACAAGCACATAGAGTTTAAGAGTCTTCTAGCAGAATTCTCTCCAAACCCTGAAAAAACTCAGACTGACTCCAAAATTCAGACAAAAATTCCAACCCTTTCAGCCACAAATCGAGTCCCTTCTATAACAACATCAAAATTCTACACTAAAAAAGAAAATTCTAGATTCCAAAAGATAACAGACAGAAACATACAGTAATGTTGCGAAACCCCCAATAGAAATGGAAAAAAAGGGAACTCTATTAACTTCGCAAAACGCAATAAATAAAACCGCCCAATCTATTCACCAAATTTACAGCAGCACAACAAACAAAATCCTATCTTTCTCACAAACTACAGCTGAGAACCCCGCAAAAAATCTTCTACCAATATCCCTAAAACGCTAACAGAGCTCGCAGATACCAAAGAAAAAGTCCCCAATCTCTGACCAAAGACCAAAAAATCTCAGAACCCTTAACAATCAATCACCCACCTAAAATCTCTGAAAAAGATGGGGGAAAGCACTCTGCCCGCCAAAATCCGATCTTTTTTAGAGGAACAGCCGCAAATACCACACGGCAAACAAATATCCACGTTTTCGACCGGACGTTAGGTTAGAGACACGAGCTGAGACGAAATCGATTGCCCAAAGTTTTTGGAGCACTTTTGTCGGAGAAAGAAAGAAAAATTGAGAAGTATCTAGAGACAGAAAGAGAGGAGCCAGACGCCAGTGAGAGAGCAGGGAAAGATAATGAATGATCGATTTGCTAGGAATCAATTTCGATGCCACCAATTCGATCCTCACTCTCTCATCCACACACCACACGCTATGAGAGAGAGCGAGTTGAGAGAGAGAGAGAGAGAGAGAGAGAGAGAGAGAGAGGAAAAAGCGCAAGGGGGCGGGTCCCACCGGAAGGGGGCGACTTTGCGGCAGATTTCCACAGGACAGACACGTTGTCCAGATACATACCCGCATGCGACTCCCTCTCGGCATTCATTTCCGTCGTATGCGTTTTTCACCCGTTCGCCCGCATAATCTATCGTACAACTGGCCCGTACTCTGCCACACGTTCATTAATCATCGGAACTCGGGAAAAGAAAAAGATTATTTGATTACCAACTGAGTAACGTTATTTGTAGTATTTTTTTTATATTACATTATGCTACTAATGAATTGTGAATACATGTATACTTTAGTATCTCTTGATTAGATTAATTAAATTAATTAAAATTATGTTAATTTAAACTATTGTAACTTACTCAAAAAGTTTAATTATAATAATCTATCACCGGGTTATATTGTTTTACTTTATTTTGTCTCTTTTGTAAAAATGAATATTCTAAAAGTTATTTAAAATATATAGATTAATCAAAAATAATTCTAATCATATCTCACAGCTTATGTAGACCGACACGCATTGAAATATTATTCAATTTTAAATCATTTTGAATATCTGATCTCTTTTAGGTTTAGCATCAACAAATAATATATAATATGTCATGTTCTTATAGTAAATAAGGGAAAAAAAACTAATTACACAATTCATTTTTAAAAATGTTTTTTTTGTGTGTTGGGGGAGGGGTTGTTTATATCCCTTTTAGATAGTTTATCAGTAAATTTTTTTTTTTGATGAAATTCATTATGAACTCCGATGTGGTCTTAAAAATAGTTGATGGGATCATGTCTCGAAGAGATGATTTGGTTCTTATTGCACGCGCAATGTTTGATAAGTTCTTTGTTCGTTAATGTTTGTGTGAACAAATCTTGTTTTTCTTCTTAAATGTCTTACGTCTTTTGGTTGGCATTGGCATTTTTTGCATTGGTAGGGTGTTAAATCCTGTGTATCACCTTTATCCTTGCCTCTTATCATGTTTAAATAAGATCATAGGTCATCCAGATTTTTCTCATTTCTATAAGGATGATCTTTATTAAATCACTACTGTGTTTTGGGATCTCTTAGACTACTTTTAAAAAAATAATAATAATATTAAAACTCTTTTATGTCTTTTGAAATTCTCACATTCACCTGTTTACTGCCAATAAGCATCACATGATTTAACATGTTTTTTTTTTCAAACAAAAATGCTCCAAGTATGTTTCGATATGCATACAAATACATAATTCTTTTCTTAGGAAGTTGTGTTTTCTATTTTTGCATGCTCTCCAAAATCTACTTCACAAAATTTTGTCTGGTTCAATGCTCTAAGAGTTTATTTGTTTCATGAATTTTGAGCTTAAAAAGTGGAAAATTTCTGGAATTGTGGGGTCCCGTCGATATTTTCCTCATCTTCTCATCAGAAACTGTTTGTTTGAAGAGAAAATTGAGCTGTCAGTTTTCTCTTCTGCAGCACAGCAGATACCATAAAAAAACTTGACGGTCAATTTTCTTGTTAGACTCACCAAGAAAACTGAAAACTTGTAAGAGAAACTGAAAACTTGTCATTTTTCTTTTTTCCATCAATCTGGAACATAACAAAAAGGAATTATTTCTCTTATAATAATAATTATTATGTTATTAGACCAAACAAAAAGGATACCTAACTACGTACGTTCACAAGTCAAATTAGGCCTTTTCATTTTGGTAGTCCCAAAACCAAAAGAAATCTTGTCTCTCTGAAAAAGGAAGAAAAAAAAATGTCCATAAAAATGGAGATAAGATCACACCAAGAACAGCTACTAGGCTAAGGTTGGTTTGCAAAAGAAATAATGAAAAAGGGAAAATGAAGTAAAAAGAAATGTGAAGCATGTGGTTGTGAGAGGACCTACGCCAACTTTTTTGCCTCGAGTCTCGAAGCAAAAAAGCAAGGCCATGTCACCATGCAAAGCTGAACTATGTCATGCATTAGATTTTTGAGACCGATCTCGAACTTTCTATAATAAGTGAGCGGCGGGGGATGGGTGGGGTAGGGTGTGCCGCCCTTTCGTCTCTTTGAGAGAGGTCAGGATTTGAGCCGGTGAAGGAAAAGAAAACTGTAACAAAATGGAGGGCTAAAGCTTCACGATCCAATTAATCGTAGTCTTTTTATTGACCCCCTCTCCCTCTCTCTTACTGTCGCTAGTTTGAGGCATTTTTACCTTAGATCTATGCTCATCCCCCAAACTCTAGTTGATGAAGGAAGTCGGCCATGGCGGCAATCGCTGGTTGGGAAATTTCTCGGGCGACCTTTATCGGTTGACAAGGTTCGTGATGGCCTCTCGTCACTGTGGAATCTATAAGGTGAGTGGGAAATCTACTGTGTGTCCCATGGCTACTTTATTTTTCGTTTTACAAATGCTAAAGATCTCCCATGGTCGCTTGATGATGCGGTGCTTGCCTTGAGATCATGGACACTTGATTTCTGACCATCTCTGAGCCTGTTATCTCGTGCTACTGTGTGGATGAGATTACCTAATCTACCTCCAGCACTGTGGACTTGATCAGCTTTGGAACTGATTGTTGCTTCCGCTGGTCGGTTGGTTAAGTTGGATCAGGCCACCGCACTGCGCTTCGAGGATCGGATCGCTCATGTGGTTGTCGAGATTGACCTTGCGACACCTGTGGTGCTGGGATTTGACGTGCTTTGTGAGAGTTCGGCTGCTCTTTTTTGGCAGAGTTTTGAGTACGAACACACCTATTTGTTTTGCCAGAAGTGTGGCCGTGTCGGTCATCGGCCTGTCGAATGTCCCTCCCCCAAACTTGGTCCCTCCCCTCCGATGGCTGCCTTCTCCTCCTTCTGAAGCCACTTCATCACAAAAATTCCATTAAAAAATTTATGATTTTTCAGTGGGCTGATGAGGCTGGGACTTGGAGCCCATGTAAATATCCCGACAATATTATCGGGTGTTTTGGGGGAAGTGGGCCGAAAGGCTCAATTGCTTCCACCCTGAACCAATGCTCAAAGGCGCGGGTTCTTCCTCCTTCATTCAAATGGGCTACTTCTTCTCCAGGGAGCGGCGTTGGGCCTTCGTCTCTGGCTGTCCGGTCTCAACCAGTTTCCTCTACTTGTTGCGCTATATGAAGACGTTGAATTGGGTATGGATGATGACGTTGATCTCCAGTTTGGTTTGGATGATGATGTTGATCTACGTCTTGATGATGTTCAGCTTCCTCAGTTACTTGATTTCTGTAGCCGGTAGCTTATTTTATATTTTATTTTGTTTTTTTTCCTTTTCTTCTGAATACAAAAATAAAAAAGTGATCGTTATCCTTATTGACATTTTTCTAGTGCATTGTGAATGGGAATTGAAATATAGTATACATTATTGCAACTCATTGTAGCGCGACTCAGATTCTCTGTTTCTCCTGAAGAATAGATTAGTTTTACTAATGAGTTAAGTGCACAACTCAGATTATTAATCTCTGAATGCAAACCATTTGTGTGATAAGAGGACTAAAAATTATAAACTAATGCTAGTTAAGTTTGATCATTGTTGAATGGTTATTGAGTGGAGTGGTTATGGAAAGACAAGGTTCAAGTTTCAACTACGATTTATCCATGCTACTATATAAAAACATTAGTTCAAATGTTACAAAATGATATTATTGCCACTTTTGACCTTTTCGGGATTATTTCCATTGTTATATTATAAAATTTTGAAAATATAACTTTAAATAAGACTACTTTAGTAAACTTAGATTTGTTAAATGAAAGACATTCTTTTAATATATAATATTTTTTAGGACAATTATTTTAAAAAAAATGTGCGTGAGTCCTCTCAGAGTTATGACTGTCTCTCTCTCTCTCTCTCTCTCTCTCTCTCTCTCTCAAACTTGTTTCTCTTTCTTATTTAAAATTACACAAACAAAACATTTATTTATATCTTTTTATTCATGTATTTAAAACCGTCGATTCACAAAAATAAAAGACAATGCAAAGAGATAAAATTATTATCTCAAATAAATAAAGTATTTTTTTAAAAAAAACTCATAACTGAAAAATGAGGAAAATTAGTTTTTTGTCTTTTCATGCATATAATTAAACTTTAAAAAAATCCATTTGAATTATTCATCAATGTTGTTATCAATTTTATAAATTGTTGACACTATTAGCATATTATTTATACTATTATTGAAGATAAATAAATATAAATAGGTAAATTCAACCTCTAAATAAAAAATAATAAACTAATACATAAAAGTTTTAATTAATCCAAAAATAGAGATTAACACTAATAATAAAATGTAGATTTTTTTTTAGTAAATAAAACATTGATATTTTGAACAAAGTATTATATCAAAATCATAATTTTATCAACTATATTTCCCATAACTTATGTTTTTTATAAGTTCATTATGATTATTAAATGTAATTTTTTTTTTTTTGAGAAAAAGAATGGAGGTCACCCTCCAGCTCTCACACACACACCCATCATCACTCAAATTAAATCTCAAGTTCGACAACTGTGAGAATTAAACCTGAAACCTTCCCCCTGAGAGTGATGAGTATACCAGTGGGCTAATCGTTGATTAATGTAATAATAATTTATAATTTTAAATTTTTATATAAGCTCTATAATGCTTAAAACTGGAGAAGTTATCATTTTTATTTTTATTGCTTCATGGTCTTAGTTAAAGCAAATTCCTTTAAAAAAAGTACTAACATACCTAAATTAATATTAATTAACACAAATATTTAATTATATTTAATTATCATTCTTTTATTATTTCTTTAAACATGCATTGCATGTGCTGGTATACTAGTATTTCAGAAATAAAAAAATAAAAAGTGATGAAGTAGTAATTTGCAAGATTCTCTTTTAATAGCTTTCCTTTCTAACATGAAGAATTACTGCTACAATTATGAGAAATTATTTTACTTGGGTGGTGTGTCTTTTAAAATTTTCTGTTAGAAAAAGTATTTTGTGTGCGCTTTCAAAATGTTTCTGTTTCTAATGGGCCGATGGGAGTAATAAGAGAAGGGCCAGGCCCATAGAAAATGTTATGCGAGATAAAAGAAATCTTTGATCAGGCTTTGTAGAGGGGCTGAGAGCTCGGCATATAACAGATCCTGCTGGCCATTTTCTGATTGAAGGTCACCTCTCTTGTTGTCATTTCTCAATTGCGTGATGGTTTTTTCAAAAAAAATACACAGATTCAATCCATTTTGATATTATGCAGCACTTGCAAGCAGTGGATGTTTGTGACATTTCTCATGTCTACAGAGAGGCAAACAACTGTGTTGATTTGGGCGGTGAATAAGAGAAATGCCTAATGAGCGAATTCAAATAGCGGAGCTATAACTTTTTCTTTTGATAGCCTGAATCCGTACACCACTACTCATCTCCTCCTGTACATGCACCCAGTAACATCCTTATGCAGAATATCGAGAAGGTTCGTTGGGAAGTTATCAGTCCAGACTCGAGCTTCTTTAGCAGAACGCTCAAAATTCCATTCGCTTCCCTAAACATGTGAGATATACGAGGTACTTGGGCTTCTCTTAGCTTATTCCTGCAGTCCAACATGAAGCAGCTACTTTCAAGATAAAGAAGAAGAAATACTTATTTGTGTAAAGACAAGATATCATTAATCTATTCCAATTCTTGAGTGCGTTAATGACGGACATCGAGTCTCTTTCTAGTCAAATCCTTTGCTTCTGCCTCACCCAACACAGTCTTCCCATGGAACCCTTTGTTCAGCCTTGTTCACATCCTTCAGGTGCAGAGCCCCAGCTGCTGCTAGTTGGCCAATATCATTCTGAACCAATAACAAATAAAAAGTTAAATGGCCCATCAGTTGTGGGCTAGATGTTTTGTTGGAATGCAGAAATTGGGCTGGAATTAACAGTTTAAGAAATTGGCTTGGGCTTTTTAGACTGTGATCCCGTTTTTCCCGTAAAAACAAAAATTAAATTTTTTTAATAAAACATGGGTCGGTCATTGTGAATTTGTGATCCAGGTCACAGTGGACTACTTTGGCGATCCATTGAATGGAACTTCTCATCAATCCTTCTTTACTTGTGCTTAAATTTTTTTTATTTTTTTATTTTCAAAAATTAAACTGCAGCAAAATTTGAGCTCCAGAACTTCCTAGTCACAGCAAAAATTAATTTATCACTTTACAAACAAACAAACAACAACAAAGCCATTTGTCCCAAGTATTTGGGGGTAGGCTACATGAACTAAAAGAGAATTACGCCGGATCGGGCACATGGATCAGCTTTCTCCACTCATTCCTATTGAGCAATATGGCTTCACTAAGACCTTTAGCCTCTATATCTTGTCGTAGTACCTCCATCCATGTTTTCTTCAGTCTTCCCTGTGCTCTTTTAACTTGCCTTAAATTGATATGCTCTACTCACCGAACTGGCGCATCTGTACGTTTACGTCGCACATGACAAAACTATCGTAGACGGTTTTCTTTCATCTTCTCTTCTATAGAGGCTACACCTATCTTAGTACGAATATCTTTATTTCTCACCTAATCTCTCCGCCTGTTACCACACATCCAACGAAGCATGCACATCTCTGCTACACTCATCTTCTCGGCTTGATGTCTCTTTATAATTCAACATTTTGTGTCATATAACAAAACTGGACTAATAGCAGTCCGATAAAACTTAATCATAGCACATTATTTGACACAATGATTAAAAAAAAAATCCTCAAAGAGTCAAAGAATGAAAGTTGGAGCGTGGATTCTTTCTGTTTTTTTTCGTTTTTCTAGTACTGTTATTTTTATTTCTTTCGCTCTTTCTTTTTCTTTTTCTTTTTTTTAATTCTATTTTTCCGTCAAAAAGCTACAACATAACATGTGGAAGATTTGAGCCCCGCAGAGAATCTCGCTCTGCGGTGCATGGATTCTGAACTTGGGGTCTAATGTGGGGAGCGGGGATCAATGACCCAGTGAGCACAAAGTCACATGAGGGAGCACTCAATTGTTTCCTGTTTACTTTAATTAAATAAAGTAAAAAAATCGATGGAGAGTATGAAATGACTGCCATAATGAATCTAACATTTAACATTTAAGATAATCTTTGGGTGGATTGTTACTTATGACCAATACAAAGATTTATTCACAATAAAGTTCAAGCTAGCCGAAGAAGTTTAGGAGTTAAGTAAGAAAAGATATTTCGTTATAGACAAGGACGCCATAATTTCAACACATGCCAATTTTAACACAACCAGAGAGAGGTTCTCTGTCTTATATTCTATAGGGTAAAAGAAATCCATCTTGTATTCAAAAAAAAAAAAAAAAAAAAAAAAAAATGGATTTCGAATTACTTCCATACTAGTTTTTTAGGCATGCTTCCAAATGCACAAGTAAAATTTTAGCAGTGTTAATGTCCCTGCAAAATATTAAATATTTTGGTAATAATATAGTTTATCATATGCTCAGATGTATCTAGTAACCTTTTCTCATCTCTCTCTAGTTAAATAAGTTGGTACCTTGAAACCTATTGTTAATATCACAGGACATTAAGCTCGGTGTATTTTCCTGTAGGTGTGCTTTTTAATTTTTTTTAATAAAATAATATTTTATTGTAATTGTTTATTTAATATATAATGTTGATGAATTATTTACATGTTGGTCATTATACTGTTGATTAAAGAAATTTCAGAGCAGTGAATTGATAATTTTAAATATGGTTGTGAAGAGTTTGAAATAGATTAATTATACATGATTACAATGTAATATTGATCGGGATAATATTGTCTGAATTATTAGGAGAAATCTTGTTATGTTGTTCGTGTTATCGGAATTATTGAGATTAATCTTATTATATTATATATCCGTTTATGTTACTGAATTAATGAGAAATTCTGTTAACCTATTATATGTTATAACGATGTTATTAAGCTAGCACACCTGGTGTTTGCATAATTAAACATATGTTCTCAAGTGCATTAGCTTCTCTGAAGAAGTCAGCACTCTGAAGCATGTGCTACAATCAAGTAAAACCTTCAGAGAAACTTGGGGGAAAAAATGACAAGAGAAGTAACATGAAACTATCTTTCTTGCATTTGAAGAAGATTGAAACAACCCACTCATATTTACAGCTAATGTTTAAAAAGCAGTGGTTGGCAAACCACAAACCTAGGGGTGTCAAGTGGGTCTGGCTGACAACACGCACAAACACGGCTCGAGTTGACCCAGCTCAAATCGGGGCCAAACTCGGCCGGGGTCCGACTCCCCTTTGGCCCAGACCCAGGTCTGATTATGACGGCTCACGTCCCGTGCCAGGCCCGGCACGACTTGAGCGCCCCAATGACTCTAAGAGCCGTTGGGGGCAGAAATGATGCGGCCCAGACCGCAACTTGGAGGGGTTTATCTGCAAATTTTTTTTCCCACAAACCCCTCGCAGCGGACCAGTTGTCCACGTGTGAATACTCATTTGACAACATCTCACATTGAACTTCCACCTAAAACGGCCTCTTCTTCTTTTCTCCTTCATGGATAGGCTCACTATAGTAACTACTCATTTTGAGAGTATGAATATAATTTTTTTATTTTCTCATGTAATAATTTGTTTCATAGTTCCTCCGGAATTTATGTTTTTCAACAAGGATATATTTCTCCAACGGCTTAGCCTCAGAGTCGGAGTTAGCTTGCTTTTTGCTGACCTGGGCCTTCACGAAACGTCGAACCCAGAAGCAGCTCTTTAAAGGCTTCTGGAGAAAACAAAAGGCGTTGTTAATTGTTTTACTGAGATTTTTGTCATGGATCGCGTCACCGTATAGTTTGCATCCCCTAAAAAGAAAAAGCCCAATAAATATTTGCTTTTGAGTAATTGGACAGTTTCACGTCACGTGTGGATTTTATCTGTATATATTAGTGAGCGAATATAAAAAATGAATGAACCACACGACGCCCGCTATGGCCCACACCTAACAAACTTTCTGTCGCGCCCTGTATCGAAAAGTAATATAATGTAATATATAAAAAATAATTCAAATAAGTTTCTTGGTGGAATTTTCAAATTCTTATATACTCAAGCTTAATTTCATGTCTATTGATGCTTCAATCTTCTTGTTCTGGTACTAATTGAAGAATCTGAGAAATTGTTCTAAAAAATTACTAAGTGGAGTTGATCAAATTCTTATATACTTAAGATTATTTTCATGTCTAGACGATGTGAGACTATTTGTTCGACCCAAATTCTAACACCCGTAAACACTACTCTGAGGTCTTATAACCCACTAAAGCTTGGATGTCTACAAAGCTCAGATAAAAGCTCACCTCCGTGAGAAATGTTGGCACTTTTTCCCTCAAATTACAACTATTTACGAGTTGTAATTTACGAGTTGTTCAGTAAACCTAATGCTTCAAAAGCAAAATGACCAATCTACACTACCCCCTCTAGGATTTCAGGAATTATCTCAATTAAAGTCTACAAATTTTTTCTGGGCTAAATCTCCGCCCCCGAGAAACTGAAGTTGGCACCGGAGAGGCATAAACTCTGGCCCAAAATCCAAACTCCTTAACAAGTCTCTGTCCTGCAGATTTTAGCCTTGTAGAAGAGGGAGATCTCACGTGATCACATCCAACCCATTCTAAGATTAGCCCAGATCTGATGTCTTTCCAGGCTCTCCACTTTCTTTTCCTTTAAATTGGAAAATTCTTGTCTTGTAACTGTGGCTCATCGATTAGATTCTAAATTTGCTCCTCAGAAGTCACCGATTCGAACGCTCGAAGGAGATATATAGATTATCAAAAAAAAAAAAAATTGCTTTTGTTTATATGCAATAGTTAATTGTTAGAGAAAAAATTTTCTTAAGATGTTCAAGATAAAGGTTCAATAAAACTCAAGACCAACTGCTTAAGAAAGACACCATGTCTTGATCACAACCAATTTAGAGGGATACGTGTAAATAATGAGTTTCCCAACATTTGGTTGTGCTTGGTAGTTATAATATACCTTCCAAATGTCTCTCATTGTACCAATACCAAAAATCGTATCACATTTGATCTAGGAAGATTTAGTAAATTTGAGTTTTATTATGATTTTATGTATGAAAGTCTATATAAAAAGCTCTTTGAAATTCTTTGTAGACATATTGAAGTTTAATAAAATTTGAAAATTCATTTCTGATGGATTATTGAGTTTTTCTATTTAGCGTTTTGTTTAGACTTCGTCAGTACTATAACGAGATTTGCTCGGCGTTTGCTTGATATGTGACAACATATCTTGTAATACGGCAAAAGAGGATGGTTATATGATTATCTTAAAGTGACAATCTGTTTGCTGTCAAATTTGATGAATCCATGCTCTTCGATTATACTTCTTGACTATATATGGAGTCAGATTGGTAGATAAGACCCTATCAGTTTGTTCATATATTGTTTTTTTAAGCACATTCAGAGTTCTGCAAAATAGTCCGCTTAGTGTCATTCTTGCTGAAAATATAAACTTGATTTAATGTGTCAAAGAAGAGGTGTTTGTTCAATTATTTAGGTGTATGTTCAATGTTCAAGATACTGTTCATTTATTTAGGTGTCTATTCAATATTCACGGTATCTTTTAGTATTTCTAGAGATGTGTTTAATGTTCTTTGTGAAAGGTTATGTACTAGACAAATTATATAATAGGGATATGCTATCAGTTGATCAGTTATAATTTGAGCGAGTGAGTGAAGAGATATTTGTTGGCCCGAAGGCCCATCACTCTAGTTTTGATGATGATTAACTCATGTAGTTATATTACTAATGATCTTGTGTTTAATTAGTAACAGATTTATGATCAAGATCTTAGTAGGTGCATAGCTTCAACAAAGGATTTGAAGTCAAGTTTTGGAGCTTGCACGGTGTTTGGACCAAGTCAAGAAGGCTTCAAGTGAAGACTTCAAGAAGATGAAGACTTGAGTCTAGGTTTATTTTAGTAAGATTTTGTTTTAGATAAAATGTAAAGGATAGAATAGTTGGTGGATTGCTCAAGTATATCATATACACACACACTCTTGATAGTTTTGTTTTTTACAAAAGATTTTCTATTTTAGAAAATACATGTTTGGTTTTTGGTATTCAAGTTTATATGTTTTATCCAAAATCATGTTTAGTGTTTAATGTCAAAAACATAGATATTTCACCATGTTTGTGTAGTGGATCATATCCATACACTCTATGCTTCAAATGAGTTTAAATATCTTGTTTTTGTATTTGGAGAAGTTTTGGAAAAATCAAGTTTTGAAAAAATACTGTTTTTCATTTAGGCCAATTTTTCCATATTACAAAAATAGTTCAAATCATTTGTAACATGCCTTGATTTTGTGCAAGCATGTTTGTTTATCAAAGTATATTGGTAAAGCTATTTTTGTAGATTTTTCAGTATTTTATGGGATTTTATTTAACCCAAAAATGACCAAGTTTTCTTTCCCAAAATCCCTGACCAGGCTTCAGCCGGTCGACCGGGACGGTCGACCGCAGCTTGAAGTCGGCCGACCGTCACGGTCGACCGACGTGCACAGACGTGCACGCCTTTGTGCACTGGAGGGCCGGTCGACCGACTCGGTCGACCGCCAGAGAGCCTCTGCTCTCTGGAAAACCCCGGTCGACCGGATCGGTCGACCGACAGAGAGACTGCTCTCTGCTCCAGAGGCTCGGTCGACCGGGCCGGTCGACCGAAGCCCCAACGGTCGGAAAAATGACCATTGGCGGTCGGCCGGCCGGTCGACCGGCAGTTCTGACAGACCCCAACGGCTAGTTTTTCTAGCTCTATAAAAAGGGGCATTTGGGGGCTGTTTTGATCAAGATTTTTGGAGAGTTTTTGTGCCAGTTTTTCCTACTCTTTTAAGAGGTTTTTCTCCACAAAATTGAGAGCTAATACTTCCAATCAAAAGGGGAGTTTATCAAGAGTGTTTAAAAAGTGAATTCATTGAGTTTTTCCTCCACCATCTCTTTCCTTGTTTTCTCACACAAACACTTGAGCTATCCATTGACACATCCTATAGGAGTGTTGTAGTGAGAGTGTTTATTGGTGATCAAAGTATTTAGATCACCAATAGATCTTTCTTTATTCTTTGAGGAGGCGGACAAGTGTGTTCGCGGTGTTTAGAGTTCGTGTGTGAACTCTTGGTTTGAGGTGCGGCCTCGGCGAGCTTGTAGGCTTGCGGTGTGTACGGACTAGAGAGAGTCCAAGGAGTTCTAGTGGGAACTCGTTGTAGGTGTTGCGGCACCGAGTGATCCGGTGGGATCGATTATAGTGGAAATCCTTCGTGTGTCGAAGGCGGGGATGTAGAGTAAGGGTGCTCGAACCTCGAAACTAATCTCTTGTGTTTGCGATTGCTCACACTCTCTCTCTCTCTCTCTCTTTGTCTCTTATTTATATCTTGCATGCTTCTATTGTGTTCATCTTTATATGCTTGATATACCTTGTGTGCTTAATTGTTATATATGCTTGGATTGTTTGCTAACACTTGTATTCAACCAAGAGAGCCAACGCGGCACCTCAACCCTTATCTAGGGGAATATATAGGAGTTAGTCCAGAGCCCTTCACGGGGAATTCGGTTACACTCTTGCGTTATACGTGGTGTTTAGTTTAAATAGTTTGTTTAGGTCATAATAGTTTTTAATTCCGCATTATTTACACATTAAGTGACCATTAGATTAGCCATCACCTATTCACCCCCCCTCTAGGTGATTCTTCAATATTGAAAAGAGTTGAAATGAAAGAATTTATATCTCTCCTTCTCCTTCTATGTGTGGCCTTATCTGATTTTATCCAACTAGCACATCTTTACAAATTATTGTATACAATCTGTTGGTGTTGATGGTGGGTTTAGTTGAGTGTGTTTTCTTTACTAACAGTGGTATCAGAGTAAGTTTAAGCAAAGTTTCAAGCGAAGAAAGAGTCAGGAGGAGCAAGTCTTTAAAGTTCCAAGTAGTGTGTCTGATTTGAACTGAAGAAGAAAAAAGGGACAAAAATGCTCTTTTTCATATTTGCTGTCGTCGGGTGATAAAAATATCCGAATTAGCACTCATTTGGGATAAAAAAAGCCCATTATATTGGTATAATCAAAAGCGTGTTGATTCGTAAGATGTAAACAAAAGGTAGAGTGCTGAGAGTTTAAATTCTACTACCGTTTTTTTTTTATCGCAGCATGAAGACACTGAATATTGAAATTCCATTCAAGGGAATTCTATGAGAAGCTTTTCATAAACTGACTATGCTACTTCCAGTATTTCTACTAAAAATGATGGTCCAGATAATGCGAAAAGTTCAGTGGATATGTTGAAGTTTTTGATCATCGTTTCAATAATTTATTTGTAAAACCTTGGTAATCAAGCCTGAAAATACTGTTCCAAGTTCTGGAGTATTTGCAAAATCTTTCAATTATTTAAGTAATTGATGATAATCTCAAAGAACTTACAAATCTGCGTGCAGAAATCGACGAACTTCATAATTGAATATTTGAGTTGGAACTCGAGTTGGAACCACAAGAAGTTCAGATGCATGAAGATCCCGAAACCATCTTTGTTGAAAGTTCAAACTATCAATAAACACATTAAGGAAGTATTTTGGGATGGTTAGATCAAGTTTAAGAGAGACGTTGAAAATATAAACTTAATTTAATGTGTTAAAGAAGAGGTGACTGTTTAATTATCTAGGTGTCTATTCAATGTTCAAGGTATTGCTTATCTATACAGGTGTTTTTTAATGTTCAAGGTGTCTTTTATTATTTTTAGAGAAGTGTTTAATATTGTTTGTGAAAGTTGTGTATTAGACAAACTATATAATAAGGATATACTATCAGTTATAATTTGAGTTAATGAGTGGAGAGATATTGAAAAGAGCTGAAAATGAAGAATTTTATCTCTCTCTCCTCCCCCCTCCTCTGCCTATGTGTGACCTTATCTGATTCTATCTATCTAACACATATACAAATTGTAGTATACATTTTGTTGGTGTTTATGATAGTGTTTAGCTGCGCTTGTACTTTGCTAACAATTCTTCCTTTTTACTCCATTTTCTGGATTCCCATATAGTAGACCGAATGCCTTTTAGATAGAGATACTGTCAAGCAAACAATATATATACATAAGGCATATTCCTGTGAGAGGAATATGTGTGTGTGTGTGTGTGTGTGTGTGTATGTATATATGTGTGTATATATATATGTGTGTGTGTGTGTGTGTGTGTGTGTGTGTGTGTGTGTGTAGGGGTTATTATACCTCAGCCGGCAGGCTGAGAGAGTTCTCTCAGCCGGCGGACGTGGCAACATCACCGCCCCATATCTGTCATGAATTTGGCGGACAAAATCCTGAAAAATCCCGCCTAATTTACTGTCAGTCACGTCAACTTTGTATTTTTCGAGAATACCCTCCCTCACAACTTTCTACCTTATGTAAAAAAGTTGGCTTTAAAAAAAATTTACAGCTCTAAAATTTCAACCGGCGATTCTGATCCAATTAGTTATTTTCTTTCACAAATTTGATCCGTTTTTAAAAAATATATTTGCAACCGATGGCGCCTAAGAAATCATCCGTCGAAAAAGGTACTACCAAAAAATGATATTTTCAAACATTTTTAGCATTTGTGTATTTTAATAGTTTTAAATTTTTTCCAGATTTATTTCCGAGGTCGCAATTTTTTTTTAAAATCTTGGAACCATGGTCGCAATTGAGAAAGAGATTTTGAAACTTTAGATGACGAATAAATTTTTAAATTTATAAATTTTGTAAAACGACGATAAAAGTCCTTTTTTTCAAATTTTTTTATTTCCTTCTATTTTTACTATGTCGCAGTATTTTCGAAAAAAGTGATGTGCATACACTGCATGCGACCTCGGTCGCAGTTGAAAAAATAATAGTTTCAGATTATTGCGACTTTGGATTTTTTTTTTTGGACCTTTCCTTGTAGCGGAATGCGACTTTGGTCGCAGTATATGAAACTTACTTTTTTTTTCTTATATACTGACGACATGGGGTCGCAATTGTTTAGATATGAGTTGTCGTCTCTTGCGACCAAGGTCGCAGTGTATTTAACGTCATTTGTTTTATCATACTTGGGTCGCAGCTATTTTTGATTGCACAGTAGTCTTTTGCGACCTTGGTCGCAGTGTCGAACCGGGTCGCAGTTGTTTCTGATTGCACTGTAGTCTTATGCGACTTTGGTCGCAGTGTCGTCCCTGATACAATTTATGTTTGCAATGTATGACTGCGACCATGGCCGCAGTTTATAAAAAAAATATGCTTTTTAAAAACATTGGTCGCAGTGTATGATTGCACTGTAGTCTTATACGACACTGGTCGTAGTGTCGTCCGGGTGCAAGTTGTTTGTGTTTGCATTGTATGACTGCGACGAAGTCGCAGTTTATTAAAAACAATTCTGCCTTTTACCCCCTTATATTTTTAAATGATCATTGGTCTGAACTGTTTAATTTTCTTACAATGTAGGTAAACAACAGATAAAGGTTCGTCCTCTGAGATCAAGCCTGAAACCTATGTGCGAGCTCATGAAGAAATTTAAAAAGTACATTCAGGCAGATTTCGTAGAGGTGATGAATAATACCCCATTTGGCCCAATCTTCATGGCATTCTACAATGAAGAATTTGGAGCTAAAAAGGATCTAAAATCAAACGTTGTTGTACTGCGTATTTTAGACCAGTATGATAGGGATACAAGGACATTTAGAATTGGGGGCAAACAGATTGAGTTAACAGTTGAGGATGTTGCCCTCACATTTGGTCTACCTATCATTGGGGCAGATTTTGTGATGAATAAAACATGTACGATGAAAGATAGAGGGGTGATAAAACATTATTTCCCCAATATAAAGAAGATCACTAAAGTATCCATTGAAGATGCTTTGGATGATCTTCTGGTCAAGAAGAGGAGGAAGAGTGAAGTAGATGTGACAAAGGATGCTTGAGCAGCAAATGACTTTACATGAAATTATAAGACATGTAAAGACTTGCAGCTCAAGACTTTACCAAATTAATCATCCTATACATGTCGGCCACTCTTTTCTTCTCTGGCAGTAAATGCACGGTGCCGTGGTATATTGTGGAACAGATTGCTAATATGCAGCTGATGAGGACAATATGCTGGGCAAAAGCTGTTTGGCAATTCCTGATTGAGTCAATGGACATCTTCAGGAAAACCACGTACGAGCTGCAAGGATGCTCCGTGCAAATAATTGTAAGTACAAATCTCAAATTTGGCCAACATTGTATGAAAATTTACCCAAAAAAAATGTGAATATCTGTGTAAACTAATTAATTTTCCTTTTTTGCAGTATTTGCTATGTGAGAGGGCTCCTATTTTGAGCCGAGGTCTGATTTGGAGGACATAACCCCACGCGTTTTAAGATGGGACCTCCAAAATATTAGTAGATCTCTACTTGAAGTTGATCTAAGTGAGATTGACAGCAATATTGTAAGTTAGACTTCTTTTTATGTTCAGTACAAATAAAATGAGACCATAGTCGCAGTTCGTTTTGTGCCTGACAAGCAATGTGCGACCATGGTCGCATTCTCCTGAAAATACCTTTTACATGGAATGCGACCATGGTCGCAGTGTTGAGCTGCATGGCTTGGCAGATAATTTGGGCATGACAAACATACTGCGACCATGGTCGCATTCTTTTCAAAAATACTTCATAAATAAACAGCGACCATGGTCGCAGTTTCATTATTTCATTGTTTTATTTTTAACTTACCTTTTTCTGTTTATTTTCAGATTTTGAATCGAATGGCCAACATCTCTATTGCTGAAAAAAATATGGTTGGCCTTCCTGTTGAAGGGGAAGAGGAGGAGGAGGAAGAAGAAGCAGAAGATGAAGATGAAGATGAAGAAGGAGAAGAAGAAGAAGGAGATGAAGGAGGCCATACATATAATGAAGCTTACATCCCGGCGGAAAATGAGCCAGAACCGGCTGAAACGAGTGAGCAAGAACCAATTTTTGAAGGTTATTTGCCACCTCCACCGGATGTTCAAGCAGAAGAAATAAAACAATTGAGGTCTCAAAATCAGTACTTGAGAGAATATGTTCTCAGCTTGAAAAAAAATTGAAAATATGGAGACTGAGAACAGACTCAAGGCTGAATTAAAATTAAAAAGGAGAGAAAAAAGAGAGGAAAAAAAACAAAAAAGGCAGCAGAAGAAATTAAAAGAAGAAGAGCTGCTGAGAGCAGTCGCTGCTGCGAAGAAGGAGAAGGAGAAGAAGAGGGAAGAAGAGAAGGAAAAGGAGAAGAGGAGGAGAGAAGTGGAGGAGAAGGAGAAGGAGAATAGAAGAAGAGAGCAGGAGGAGAATGAAAGGAGAATGAGGGAAGAAGAGGAGAAGGAGAAGAAGAGGAGGGAAAAGGAGGAGCAGGAAAAGGAGGAGAGGAGGAGGGAAGAGGAGGGCAGGAGAGGAGGAGGAGGGAAGAGGAAGAGAATGAGAAGAGGAGGAAGGTTTTGGAGGAGTTAAAGAAGAAGAGGCAGGAAAAGAGGAAAGTGGCGGAAGAGGAAATTAGAAGGAAGGGTGAAGAGGAAAAGGAGCACAAAAGAATGAAGGAACAGATGGAGAAGCAGGCTGAAGAGAAGAATAAGAAAAAACTGGAAGAGGATAAAATCATGGGTTCTGAATCTATTTTAAATATTCCTGGAGAAGATATGCCAAGTTTTTCTCTGAATATAACTCAAATGATTCAAGAAATTCAAAGAGATAGAGTTTCTGAAGGAGAAATTCAAGAACATACTCCGCCTCAGAAGCAATCCTCAAAAGAAGCTGTTTTGGAATACTCTAAAGGAACGATAGAAAGGGGAGTCAAAGAACGCAAGCGCGCTGAAAGAGATCGCGATGACTCCGACTTCGTTTATCCAAAACAGAAGAAGAAAAAAAATGAACATCCTCTTCCACAGCCTGCGGCTGTGAGTTCTGCCACTGGTTTCGGCGACAAAGAGATCTCCTCTACTGAGCCAAAATCGAGAGAATTGACCGAAACCAGAGCATACAGAATTCTGCAGCCCCATCAATAAGCTCTTATAAAGAATTTCTTTGACAAGTCCTTCTGAGTAAGTTAATTCATATCAAAAAAATCTGTTATAACTTTATATAATAACAATTAAATTACTAAGTTTGTTTTGAATATCTTGCAGTTCTACTGCGTATCAGGATACCGACAACGAAATCATTATTACAAGGAATGACATTGAGGACCTGATATTCGGTAGAGATTTCGATGCAAATATAATTCATTTCTACATGCAGCATCTAGAGAAGGGAAAAGGATTAAAAAACATATTCTTTCGCAGCGAAGCTTGGATAAAATCTACTTTCTCCTTTACGGTTTACTGTAATATAAAATGTGGAACAGATTACTTATATTCTCTATCTCTGTGTAGGCATGTACTGCGACTAAGGTCGCAGCTGCGACTAAGGTCGCAGTTTATAATTAAAATGTACTGCTACTAACTAATGTACTGCGACTAAAGTCACAGTTTATAATTTAAATGTATTGCGACTTAACTCATGTTCTCTATCTGTGTAGGCATGTACTGCGACTTAGGTCGCAGTTTATAATTAAAATGTATTGTGACCAACTAATGTTTTCTCTGTGTGGGCATGAACTGCGACTAATGTCGTACTATCTAATGTAATGCGACTAAGGTCGCAGTTTATAATTAAGATGTATTGCGACTAACTCATGTACTGCGACTAAGGTCGCAGTTTAAAAATATGTTAATAAGAAACGCTGCGACCTTGATCGCAGTGTCTTGTCTTGACTTAATGACTTCTTATTTTAATTAATTTTTCTTATATTTTAAATTCATTTTGTAATTTATTATTTTTTTTTCTTGTCCGCAGCACGGTGTTGTAAATAAAAGTGAAGATTTGGAAGATCATTTCATCAAGCAGAAGCTGTTGAAAACTGGACAGCTGATGTGCAGTACATGTTCTTCCCGATCAATCACAAACATAGTGCCGCCGAACCCGGATTTCACTGGACCTTGTTGGTATTTGATGCCGATACACAAGAGTGGATTTTTTACAACTCTTTGGTTCCAGCTGACAAAAAAAGTAGTATATTACAGCTTTACCAAAAGATGCAAGAACAATGGTGAGTTGAAATTTAATATTTCGATTACTGGAAACTGGCATTTAATTTTATTAATACTAATTTTGTTTCTATTGACATTGCAGAACAAAAGATTAATACAGATTTTCCAGATTGATTTCAATAAATTAATGAGAAAAATAAATATAAAATACACAAGATGTCCCCAACAAGCAAACAGGTATATAAATTTTTGACATCTCCTTACCTTTCATATTTTCTACCTTTTTCAGTAATAAAATCTAATTTCATTTAATGATTACTCTGTGGAATTTTCAGTGTGTGATTGCGCTGTATATGTATGCAAGTACATGGAAAGCATAGCGTCTGGTAGTCCATCAGCTGTTGATGACGTTATGGATGTGATGTATAAAGACTAAGAAGTGAGCTTGCATACATGATACTTGCAGATAGAGAGAAGAGTTGGGATGAAGAAACAGAAATTATACGAAGGACAGTATTTAATGACTAACAGTTGACAATTTATTGATATAGCACAATTTTTTATTTTACAAATGTAAAAATAATTGCAATTGCAGTTCATTGCATAATTTTTTTGTTGTATTGATTGAATTTATAAACATTTCTATACATTTATTTATTATAAGTTCCATTGATTATTTCCATTCTACATTTGTTACAACTTGGAATTTACTATTGCGTACTGATGTTAGAAACAAACATGCGTTCAGTAATGTATTGCGACCAAAGTCGCAGTAATGACCTATTTGAGATACAGCGTTTCCTTATACGGCAATACTTTAATCGAGATAGCGTTAATGGTCGCAGTTACTTAATCATTTATCAGTTCCAATGCGACTAGGAAGTATACAATTTTTTGGGAAAAGGTAGAAAATAAATTTGGGAGATATTCACGTGGTCCAAGGCAGTTAATAATTAAATTATTTCACCCGAAAAGTAAATTTTAAAATGAAGGTTGCGACTTTGGTCGTAGCGGCTGGCAGCAGTCTTAATAAAACAACAAAACTGCGACCTTGGTCGCAGTTGCTGGCGGGAGTCTTAATCAAAAATAACACTGCGACCTTTGGTCGCCATGCATGTTAATATAAAGGAAACACTACTTAACGTACTGCGACCTTAGTCGCAGTACATGTAATGCGACACTAGATTGCAATTGCTGGCCATCTTTGTCAATAACAACACTGCGACCTTGGTCGCAATTAACCATGTACACTGCGACCAAAGTCTGACTAACGTAGCAGTTTAAATGTACGCTGCGACCAAAGTCTCTGACTACATTATATACAAAAAAATTAAGCTATAAAGTAGAATTTTGTAGCAGCAAAACTTTAAAGTACAACTACATACAAAAATAATACAGTAGAAATCAAAAAATGATAATAAATCTGATTATAATGACACGCCAGTGGCGGACTGCGACTTAATCTCTATACACTGTGCGACCATGGTCGCACTTCATAAAAATTTGAAGTCTTTGTTCCTTCGAGATGGAGGCAACCCAAACCTACTTCTTCTGCCATTAAAAAAAATAAATAGTAAGAATTTTAAAGATTAATCGGTATAAAAAAAAATGATTAACAGGTTTATTGTAATACCAGTAACGGACAACCAGTCCTGTAATAGCCCAGCTCTTGGCAGTTACCACATCTTCGATGCTTAACTTCCTTCTGATATATAGAATCTTCAAAACCAGACTTAAGCCTGGTGCAGCTCTAGGCCTCCCTTGGTTGGTACAGGACCAATTGGATCACGTATATTCAATTCTTCACCATCTCGCAATACGACAACGGATCCACTGGAACCAACCGCAGTTTTAGGCTGTGATGAATGATCATTTCCTGACATGGCTCTGTATTCTTTAGTGATATCTTGGGCAAAACTTTCCAAAACTGCCTCCAACTTTGAAAGATTTTCATCAGAATCAGCGACCATCTCAAGAATTGCATTAAATTTTGAACGAATTGTCCACAATCTAGCCGTCCGTGGAGTGCCCTGACTGGGAAAAGACTTCATGCCATTTTCAATTGCAATATTTTTGTAACGAGCATCCAACCTCCATCTCTGAAGTATATATGATTCCGGTATATGTGTAACGTGATTGCACCACAAAATACACAGAATATGTCTACCTAGGATACCCTCTGTTTCAAAAAACGAGCAACTATAAGAAACATGAAGTTCCTCACACTTATCATAACTGACCTTTTCCCACTGTCTTTTGATTCACAAAAATTACCAACCAAATATGTTGATCCAGGTTTGTCATGTTCCACCTCTTCTGAAAACAGTGTCATTACAACTGCCCATTCCTTTTGGAACAACTGAAAAATCTTCGGTGTATACAACTTCGAAACCTGTATCTCATATGGATTCAATGTACAATTGGGCATAGAATTCAAACCCCGAAAATCTTGAAGAGATTCAGATGTACGACGGGCAACAACAGCTTTATCATATTGGTGAACAAATTCCACTAGTTTCGTGTTTGCGTTAACAAAACCATCAAAAAAAGAATTAATACTCTCGGACCTCTGACTGGTTGTCATTCCAGCACAGAAAACATCCTTGAGATATGCATTAACCCAATGTCCACGAAGCCTGTACATCTTCATCAACCAACTGTCATCTTCTTCTTCTAACTGATATTTTTCATTCATCAGACGCCATCGTTCCTCACAAGTGCTTATATCACGGGAGGTGTACCAAACATGGAAATCGGAGACCATGTCTTCTCCATACTTGTTTGCCATTGGGATTTGTTGCTCGGCAATATGTTTCCGCACATGCCAGAAACAGTAACGGTGCCGAGAAGTTGGGAAAACTATCTTGATGGCGTCACCTATCTGCGCATCCTGATCAGTAATAATCAGCTTCGGTTCAACTCCATGCATGCACTTGAGTCATTTTTGGAATAACCAAACAAAAGTATCCTCTGCTCATCAGCAAGCAATGCACAGCCGAACAAAATTGACTGCCGGTGATGATTTACTCCAGTGAATGGAGCAAATGGCAAGCTCAAGTGATTAGTCCTGTATGTTGTGTCAAAAACGATCACATCACAGAACCTCAGATACGAGGAAATAGCTCTTCCATCAGCCCAAAAAATGCTTCTAAGTGTGCCCGCGTTATCGACTTCACTTGAAAAGAAGAATTCTGGATCGGTCTCGGCTTTCTCTTGAAAATATTTGATAATAGCAATAAACTCATGACCGCAGTTATTTCTCCGTTGACGAGTGAAATCAATAACTTGTTGAGGGCTCACTTCTTCACAGCCTTCTCCCTGGCTCATTGCATTAACAACGCGGGAAATATTTGAAGGCCGCATTCCAACATCAACCAGATTGCTCATAATGCTTCTGCTAATTTTTGAACGATGATTCTGGTGAGAGTAATAGTGATGTACCTTATCCGGGCTTGACAATTCATGTGAATGAGTATCAACAAATTTGTGATAACCCAATGTCTTTTATCCAAAAAAAAAACGAAGACGGATATGCATCTCAGCAGGACAAGCTACTCTAGTGTTAACTCGACGATGCACTGTAAGCCCCTCTTGTCTTTTGTCACACAACTTCTTCAGACCTTCCTTGTTGCAGCAAAATTTTCTGCAAATAATCTCATAAGGAGGCTTCTGTGACTTATCTGTACCTTTTCTTCTCACGCTAAAACCTCTATTCCTTGCAAAACAATTGTAGAAATTGTATGCTTCCATATCCGACAGGAACTGTTTCCCTATAAACTTATCTGAGCTTCCAAACGTTTCTCCATGTGCATTCATATCCTACAAAAAACAATTACACGAATTAAATGAATATAAATATTTTTTAGATATCACTGTATTATAAAATATAAGTTATATAAATGCGACCAAGGTCGCATAAGAGATGAAAACTATATTATTTCTTATCAAATACTGCGACCAAGGTCGCAGTTATCCGTATGAGAAGAAATCTATATTACTTCTTACTAAAGACTGCGACCTAAGTCGCAGTAAATAAAAATAAGATTTCACATACGACATGAAATCTATAATACTCCTTTATTGAAGACTGCAACCTAAGTCGCAGTTATCCGTATGTGAAGAAATATATATTACTCCTTACTAAAGATTGCGACTTAAGTCGCAGTTATCCGTATGTGAAGAAATTTATATTACTCCTTACCAAAGACTGCGACTTAAGTCGCAGTTACCCGTATGTGAAGAAAGCTATATTACTCCTTACAAAACACTGCGACTAAGACGCATACCAAAAAAAAAAAGATTTCACAGCCGGAGATTATTTTCAAATAAGATTGCGACCGAATATTAAAACGGTCGCATTTTTGAAACTTTAAATCATTGTTATAGGTCGCAGTACCTCATAGACTTAAAGAGAAAAATTCAATATTTAAGAAATTGTTTTTAAAAAAAATGAAACAATTAAAACCTGTTGATCGGCATGCAAAGATGTCAAACCTTCAAGATTTTCAATATTCTGAGAGAAAGTAGAACCAGATGCAATATCTTCCATATTTAGATCGCCAGTAGACTGCTCAGACGTCGACATTAAATATTTTGGAGAAAAAATTGACCTGAAAAGATTTTTATTTTCAGAAAAAAGTTTATCGCAGGCTGAAAAGGAGAAACTAGATCTTTCAAAAAGAGGTAAGGAAATAGGGGGAAAAGTATTTATATAGAATAACCTAAAAACCTATAAAGAGCGGCAAAAAAAAGGGGGAAAATAATAATAAACAATAAGGAAGGTTACCGAAAGAGTTGCTTTTGATAAGGGGTATTTGGTAATTTAACTTCTTCCTAAAAGCGTGCCGCAAGTCAGTGAAGTGACAAATTGAGCCATGTCACCGCAGGCTGGGAGAGTACTCTCAGCCCGCAGGCTTATATACATTTTTCTCATATATATATATATATATGTATGTATGTATGTATGTATATGTATATATATGCAAGGTTACAATACACATACGTGTAACTAAGTTAACTTACACACACCTCTTTCCACCACACAAAAAACATTCTTTAAACGCCTCGTGGGAACCACTTTCATTAATTTTTGTTTGTATCTCACCAAGCAAAATTTTATGTGGTGAAAAGAGGTGTGTGTCACTTAACTTAGTTACACCTAGGTGTATTATAACCTTACCCTATATGTGTGTGTGTCACTTAACTTAGTTACACCTAAGTGTATTGTAATCTTACCATATATATATATACATATATGGACACACACGCGCGCAGCTTTTCCACCTCTTACTTGAAGAAAGATGTACATACGCAATACCTATAGTATGCGGAGAAGTAGCATACTAGAGAGGACTTTTTTTAATTACCAAGGACAAGGAATGGAACCTTGCGAAATCTTATGATCAAGTTGTACATAAAACAAGTAGTACAAGTCCATAGAATAAAGTACACAAGGACAAACATTTGAACTATGCACAACTGAATCCATGCGAAAGTCCGGGTCTCCTCAAAACAGAATTCAAAAAATAAAAAAAAAAAAAAAAAAAAAAAAAAAAAAAAAAAAAAAAAAAACCACCAAAGAAAAGGGAAAAAAAAAAAAAGAGAGGAAAAGAAAGAACTACCTCCTCCTGAGTTTCAAAGTATCAATACTCTCTTGCTTGAGTCAAGGGAAAAGATGGGGAAGATGACATTACAAAAATATCAAACAAAAACCCAATTGGCCACTTGTGCAGCCACCAACATCATCCTTCTCCTCTCCCTTTCAAGAATACACACTTTTGTTACATAAGTTTGAGGGAGAGAGATGTCAACCATCCCAACTATACCAAAAACCAATCCACACACTCTCTCTCTCTCATATATATATATATATATATATATATATATATATATATATATATATATATATATATAGAGAGAGAGAGAGAGAGAGAGAGAGAGAGAGAGAGAGAGAGAGAGAGAGATGCCTCTCTTTCTCCTCCCCACGTGCTAGCCAACATCCGTGGGTTGTGTTCTCAAGGGCACGCTTGGCTCGAATCAAGGGGACACTCCCCTCTGCCACACATGCACACACACAAAGGGGAATGTCCCTCCCCCCAATCCCATCTCAAAAATGCCACCAATTTAACTTCACATTGCAGAAAGCACTGAGATTTTGAACACAATGTACAAAGCCAAGGAATTTTGAGAGAGGGAGAGAGAACACCTAGAGAACAATTCCTCAATCCTTGTGCCAAGCTCTTAATCATAGGTGTCATGATTCCTTTCAGTTTTTTTTTTTTAATTTACAAGAGGAGATGGGTAAGAGCCCAATAAAGCTATATCCTTAACACCACCACATACAATTACACAAAATTAGTAATTAACAATGATGATGGCATGATAGAGCTTGGGAATTTGGAATTAGGGTTTCTTTTGCATGGCAAAAGTTTTGCCCAAGCCCAAGGAGAGAAAAAGAGTGAGGAGGAGGAGGAAGAGACCAACTTTAGATCTCAGCTTAAAAAGATAATGATAACAGTAAAAAGGGGACACTAATTAACAATCTTACTCAAAAAGTTTAAACTTTTGGAATTAGGGTTGGGGAAAAAGGTAACTGTGATGATGAAGGAAATGATGACTGCTGCTCTTAAGATTAAGAAGAGGGTTTTGGGTGGTGGGCAAATAGAGGAGTAGATTGCATGGGAAAAATCTGCTGCTGCTGGTGACTGATCAAAGGAAAATAGCTAGAATTTGAGGAAGCACCTAGGCCTTCCAAAGCAGTGACTTGAGACTTCAGAAACTTGAGGTAGTTTGCAGCCTCATCCAGCATTGACGCAGTGTCCATCTTTCTCCCCCCAGGGACCAGCTTCTGCAGCACGCTCAGCCTCTCGCTGATCCTCTCCCTCCGGTGCCTCGCCGCCACCGTCTGTGGGTCGTTTGATATCTTCACGTTTTTCCGCTTCGGCTTCTCCGCCGCCTCCTCCAGCACCAGGCTCACCGGCCTCATCGCGGCCGCCCTGTATATCATCTCCTTCACCTGGGCAATGGCCTCCGTGTCCGGCTCGTACCCTTTACTCTCCTGTCGGAAGTCAATGTTGGAACATAATGAGGACTCTTTCTCTGATCTGGGTTTCTTCGATTTCGGCGATTTTTCGAAGATAATTTGAAACCCTGAGGAATTCCTGCAGTCATCCAATTTTCTCTTGCAATTTCGCTTGCTGTTTTTCGACGAATCGGCCTGCGAGGAGCCCCCGGACTCCCCAGACGACGAGAAATTACCGCTGCTGCCAGTGTTGCCTGATATCCCAGTGGGAAATGTTACTGAGATGGCGCCATCAGCTACGTCGTTTTTGGGGCTGGCGAAGGTGTGTAAATCTCGATAGGCGCCAAAATTTTCGGTTAGGCTGCCTAATGGATCCAACGTGATCTTGGGCCTGGCGCTGGTGGTGACGGTGACAGCACTAGTGGCAGGGATAGAAACAAGCTGATGATGATAAGAAGAGACAACGGAGTCAGCTGCTAACCTCACTGCCTCTTGTCGCTGCTGCAGCAGTTCTAGATCCAACGGGTCGCTCATCGAGTCGAAAGCAGGAGCTAACATCTCGACCATCTCATTGATTCCGTCTACATTGATCAAATCCCCCTGCAGCTGCTCCAAGCTGCTTGAATTGATAAGGAATGACTCGTTGAGCTCCGCCTTGCTGCTGCTGACAATACAGTAGCCGGTGTCTGATGATCCTCCAGAGATATTATCATACTGATAATTGCTCCATACAGTTGGTGGTGGTGGTGGAATAGTGATCTCACTAGTGTTTCTGAAAATTGATGGAATATTACTATTTTCCCAGCCCAAATTGTCCATTTATGTTTCCTTAGCCCTGCAAAAATCCAATACCAGCAACAGTTACAAATTAAGTAATTCTATTCAAATATAGAAACCCATCATAGAATCTGAAATTTTTAACAGTACAAGTCATTTTCAGAATCTATGGACAAGACTTATACAAAATTTAAAAAAAAATATATATTGATGATAATAGCTAATACGTGTATACATATACACTCACCTCTACTAGATCTAGGAAGATAACTGAGCAGAGAAGCTTTGAGGAGAAGGGGTTTTGAAACTGACCTCTGTGAGAGTTTGCTGCAGAGAGATAGTGAGCATCTTATAAAGAGGTTGGATGCAGAGATGGTCCAAACTTATAGTTGCTTATGGTTTCTTTTTTAAATGAGAATGAAAAAAAGGGGGAAGCTGTGTGTTTGATTTTTCTAAAGAAGATAAGGTTTTTTGAAGGGCAGTTTTGGTTGGGGAAAGAGGAGACTTTGAGAGATGGGTAGCATATGAGATGAGAGACTTCTGAAGAGAGAGAAATTTTGAATAATTTTTATACCATTGTAGAATTATTAAATGAGATAAAACCTGAAAGGGGGAGAAGAAAAAGCCTGCACCACTTTTGGTTGCTTCTGCTTATAATTCCAGATTCCTTGCGCCCTGCCAACTTTCAGCAGGGCTTAGCTTGCTGCCGCTGCTGCTGCTGCTGTTGCAGTGGGAAAAGAGCCTGTGAGAACTTGGATGCCACCCTCTCTTGTTTGTTGAAGATCAAATTAAGTTAGCTCCTGATATTAATATTGACTCCACTGTGTATGTTGAATTCACACAGACTTCACCATTCATCTTCAGATGAAATGTAGTTTTTTAGGGGGGAGTGATCTGTGATGATAAAATTGATGTTATGTTCTGAAATGTCTTTATCTGTTCCGCACGGTTGTAACATAATGAGATGATGGCCGACAATTCTGTATTTCTCAAAATTAATGACATGATTGTGAACCTTCATGATATTTTGTCCAAACAAAGAGAAATTAAATGCCCAATATGTATCTATTTTATGACTGTTCACCAGAACCATTATGTTTAAGCATTTTCTTTCATCTTCCTTCTTTCTATGTACCTCGACATATACAGAGGATCGAAAAAGTTCCTTTCATAATATTGGTAGTGACATTTCATGAACTTAAAACCTTCTTGTCTGAAATCATTTACTTACGAAGTCTTATTTTCTTGAAATTTACATTTTTTTTAATATCAGAATTACTATTAGAAGAGTGTCATGATGAATTCTTTTATTGAAATTTGGGGACCACTATTTATTGTTATAGTTGGAAACAGAGCATTTTTGATGTCAAATTTCATATGAAAGAGAGAGAAGCGGACAAAGTCACAAGTCACCCAGGCAAATTATTTTGGACTACGTATGCCCAACAAACAAATAACTAGTAAAGCATGCATATTACAGGACATTAGTGTAGCAAAAGCAAACAAGAGTCTGTTGGAATAAACACATGAGAGACATGTATATGATCTTGATTTGATTAATTAGGATGCACAATTCTTATTTCTTTAATTAAATAACCTGCAAATTAATTAATATCGCATACATTTTTTTATGACTTTAAGGAATATATCCCTGATAAGGAATCTATTGAGAGATCTGAACCCTGTTGCAGCACTGAGGAGGAGTCCTCTATGATTAGAGTTTGAAAGCCCAAAAAACAAATGAGTTTGGAATTGTTTAAGAGCACCCTGAAAAGAGTCAGAAACAAGGGATTACACTGCAACAAGTTGCTCTTTGTTGTTTGTGTCTTTAATTTATTAATAATTATTTTATTTGTTTAGTTTTTAAAATTTTAATGCGCATGGTTGTGTTCATGGATACATGAGGGTTCCCACATGCATTCCATGTTTACAGCTCAAGTGTAATGGGCTGCCATTGCAACTGCTTGTGTGTGTGAGCTACTCGGAATTTTGTTGTTCATGTCAAACCTTCTCTCTATTATTTTCTCATCCTTTGAAACTCTTATCAGAGCTTAGACCTGAAACTCTGGATCCTATCCAGTGAGTGAGTCAACTCTATGATGAGTTTCATCATCACACAAGTTTACTATTATTATTCTTTCTATTTCTTTTTTAATTTTTGTATATAAATGATAGGAGTCATTTAAGTCCAGTGATTTTTTTTTTAAGGGTTTGGTGTCAAATGAAATTGATAGCTCACCAAGGCTGTGTTTGTGGAGGCTTGGGAAAAGGATAGGTTGAAAAGAAAAGGGGTGTAGTTCTTTTCTTTCACTTTCATTATCTATCAGGTTAGGAATATCTCTGAAAATATAGTTAACATTATTTTAGACTTATAATTATATCCTCTCAGTTACTTTCAGTCCCCCGTGTCAGTTTTTTCATTGGTCATGTTCAATGATTAGTGCAAGAATAATCAACCTTAATTATTGTTATATAAGTATTAATAACTCAAACTAGTTCTAAATGAAAATTGCATACGTATAGTAATCATCTGTACTTTTAGGTTGTATCTGGCATGCAGAATGCAAAAATTTTCATCGGCATCATGTATCACATTTTGATAATGTGATTCCTAGGATTAGATTTTTAAAAGTATGATTCGTATGATTAGGTTCTAGAACTGCTATGAGTAATCGCGGTTTGAAACCATTCTTACAGTCTATACTTTAAGATGATAGCTAACAGAACGACCCCTCCATTTCGTCCTCTTGATCGATAAAATATCTTAGCCAGAGCTAATGATAATGCCCCTTGGGGATCCTATTGCCTTGTTGACCCTTCATTCTTTAATTTTTCTATCACCTAAAGTGATGTAGTAAGAGGATCAAGGCAGCATAGCAATTTTGAGGGTCAGTTGTCGACAGCCAACATTAATTGTCGACAGTCCTACTTTGATGTCGACAGATAGATTTCGACAGGAATTTTTGAGAGTGGAGTCACTACAGTTCTGTCAAAAGGCTTATTCACTTGTCGACAAGCCTGCTGCATAACTCAGTTTTGAATTCAGTTTTGGGTCTAAATTTAGATTCCAATTGATTTCATCTTTTTATATTTAAATTTAGATTTTCTATATATACTAGGACTCTTTTAATTCTTTGTATTTTCTTTTAGAAATATGATATAGTTTTCAAGTAGGAGTAGTACTCTTTTATAAGCCTATAAAAAAGTCCTTGTATTCATCTTTTATGAAATTTTGTTTAATAAACTTTGAATGTTCCTCCAAATTGCTCGTGGATCGAGTTTTTATCTCTTGCTCATGGATTTGAGTAAATTGCTCGTCGATTTGAGTGTTGTGTTTGTGGACACGAGCACGATTTCGACCTCGTGAGTGGTAGAACGAGATCTAACTAGTATTATTTTGAAAGTACACCTAGAGGGGGGGGGGGGGGGTGAATAGGTATATGACTAATCTAATGATAAATAATATGAAATTAAAAACTTATTGTAACACACTTAGTGTAACCAAAGAGTGTAGCCGAATTCTCGGTGAAGGGCTCTGGACTATCTCCTCTAAATTCCTCTAAATAAGAGTTGAGGTGCTATATGAAGCTCTCTTGGTTAAACACAAGTATGGGCACACAATCAAACCAAGCATGTATATGATATGAACAATATGAATAATGCACAATATAAGAGAGAGAGAGAGTTAGAGAAAGTAGATCAATCGCAAACACCGAGATATGTTTCGAGGTTCGAGCACCCAGCTCTACGTCCCCGCCTTCACACAGAAGGATTTTCACTAAATCGTCCACACAAGACTTCCCACACAGGGAACCTCCACTCAGAATTTGAGCAAATATAATTAGGGAGTACACAACTCCTCTCTCACCAAATACAACCTGTACACTTAGAGGTAGGGCACAAAGCCAAATAAGATCAACCTCACAATTGAGGGATAGACACTTAGCCAAACAACAATCAACCTCTCACTAGAGGGATACTCAATCACCACTTCCACAATCACCTCTCACTAGAGGGATATCACAAAGAATGGAGGGTTACAACACTTGTGGTTTCTCTCAACCACAAACCAATTTTCCCACAAAAATAAATCCTAATAGATATGATAGATTGATAAGCTCAAGTGTGAGAAAACAAAGAGTTTGAAAATCAAAAACACAAAGAAAAACTCTTGAAAAAACTTCTAGAATAAGTATAAAAATGAAGATCAAAAATCAATCCCAAAGACTTCTCCTTTTCTTGATTTTTCCAACCCTTTTAAAAACAAATAAAGATCAAATCTTTTGGCACAAAAACTCTTTTAAAAACTTGCTGAAAGATGAAGAATTTTGCTTTTGAAATTCTTGAAGAAACCAGCTCAAATGGGGGTATTTATAACCCCAAATGAAATCTGCCCGTTTGCAGCAGGAAAAGGCAATTTTGCCCTTCTGGTCGATCGCCCGGTCGACTGGCCCAACGGTCAGATTTCTGACCGTTGTGCCTCCGGTCGACCGCCCGGTCGACCGGGACTGGATACAGAGAGTAGCAGCTCTCTGCCGGTCGACCGGTCCGATCGACCGGGGCCATTTCCAGAGAGCAGAGCTCTCTGGACGGTCGACCGCCCAGTCGACCGGCCCACCAGCCTTGGCTGTGTGCACGTCCTGTGCACGTCGATCGACCGGACCGGTCGACCGACTTCTGCCCCGGTCGACCGGCAGACAGCCAATACAGTCATTTTAGGATTTAAAAACTTGGGTTTTTATCTTCTATTAAATCCTATAAAATCACATAAATTTCACAAAAATTAGTTCTTATTAGATCTTTGAAATACAAATATGCGTGACAAAAATTTAACACATATTTCAAACAATTTGAACTATTTTTGTGAGATAGAAAATTTGCCTTAAACCAAAACCGTATTTTCCAAAACTTGAATTTTTGAAACGAAAAACTATTTTCTCCAAAATACATGTAAATACAAAAACATGATATTTAAACAACTTTGAAGCATATTGTATATGGATAGAATCTAATATACATGAAGGACATTATATCTATGTTTTGACATGAAATCCAAAAATAAGTTTTATTTAAATACAAAACTCCAAACTTATGAAATAGACTATCAAAATAAGTTTTCTAAATAGATGAAGTATAGATGTATATAAAACAAATCTAATATACATTAAACTATGTAAACTTATTTTGATTCTATCTATCCATGAAAACCATATATATGAAAACCTGAAATCGGTTCAACCAAAAAACAAACATGAAACTTAAAATAAGTGTATGTGTATTGTGAACTTGAGCATATCAACACTATCTAATCTTTACAATGATCTAAACACAATCTTAACTAAACAAACTGAGGTCTTCTTGTAGAACTCCGTCTCCAAGTCGACTCGATCCGAAACCGATCCAACGAGCTTGACTCCAACCGAGTGCTAGATGCGATCTTGACGCTCGAGCTCTTGAATCACCATGTGAAAGCTCCAAAGCACCTTTGTTGAAGTTAATCACCTACTAATATCTTGATCAAATATCTGAAACTAAATATCACAAGATTATTAGTAAACAATAACTACATGAGTTAATCATCATCAAAACTAGAGTGAAGGGCCTCTGGGCCAACACATTTGTCTTCTCCGCTTCCCGCATCAAGTGGTATCAAAGCTAGGCTACTTTCTAAAGATAGCAGGAGACGACGATGATTTGCAAGACCTTTCTAAAAAGATGGGTGCTGCTGAAAGGAGGCATCACACCATCAAATATGTCTTGGATTATTTGGACCAAGTGATCGAAAGGACATCCCTCATCGATGGTGCGTACCGAAGCGGGTATGGTCATCAATTATATCAACCACCACCACATCATCCACCACCAAGGTATTCTCCATAATATCCTCAATTTACTGAATTTTCCAATGAAGAAGAATCGTGAAGTCTCATCTATCACTACAATGATGATTATGAGGATGGAGGGATGTTCTATGATAGGCAAAGAAGATTCGTTAATCCTAACCCTAGTAGGAGAAGCGAATTTCGAGCCCTAATAGGAAAGACATGTTTTCTCATTCTATTCTTTTTTTGATGGGAGCCATGATGTTGAGTCAACCTTACTTGGATCGATAAAGATGGTTTGTTTGACATGGAGTATCTTCCCATGGAGGACCAAGTCGAGTTTGTGACCTAGAAGCTTAAAAAAAGAGTCTCGGCATGATGGAATGAATTTCAAAACATCCATATGTATCAAGGCAAATCATCTATAAGAAATTAGAGGCGGATGAGAAGATTATACAAGCCCGTAGTCTTGCTTTGTAAGAAGAAAAGATGAAGAATCGGCTCCGACCTTTCATGAGGTCTCATCAGTCAAACAACACAGCCAAGCAACATCAGCAATCTCTAGTTGAAGAGTAGTCAACCAAAAGAGATTCATCAAACCTTCAAACGACTATCAGCCAAGCATAATCTCTCGATGAAATCATGAAGCCCATTCCACCTATTCCTAGTCTGAAAGAAGGGAAACCAAATTTCATACCCATACACAATCAACACGATTTCTTGGTGGAGTCAAAAGATATAAAGCAAGGCATTGCTTTGGAAGAATTTTCTCCAATCGCTGAAATTTCTGAGGATAAAGATCAATTATTAGAAGAGTGCAACAAAGTTACGCTTGATATGCTTCTAAAAATGTTACCACCCATAAAAGATAATCAATATCATTGTACATTTATTCTTCATGATTTTGAAGATCCTTTCCTGCGGAAAAAGGTTGCCAAGGTTGACTGTTCTAATTCTATGAGTCCATATCACTTACTATCAACACGTGGGTGCAACATGTTCTGCAAGGTATGCCAAATCTCATCTCCACTTATACTTTGGAAGATCTTCATAGAAGCAAGCTAATGAATTATGAGAGTATCGTGTATGTGTATGGTTAGATGATGGAGGAGCACCAACCAATTGACATTGATCATCAACCGATCTGAGATGATGATTACATTAAAGATTCGATGACACAACACTACATGGAGTTTAATGAAGATCATCGAGACGAATCAAGATTTTGGGATCACACTTTCTCCCAAGCAGAGTTTACATACAACAACATGCATGGCTCAAGGTTCAACATGATTTCCTTGTACGCTAAAGAGAATAGATTTTGTGTAGAAATCTAATAAGAAGTACAAGGCAATAGCTGACAAAAAGAGACGAGAGAAATTCTTTGAGGAAGAAGATATGAAAATAGTATATTTAGAGAGAGAAAGAATCTCAACTGAAAGAGTCTCTACCGTGCAGCTATATCCAAATTAGAGCTCAATGATGAGTTCTTTTGAAGAGAAAGGGGCTGATGTAGGAAGAGGACCAAGGCAACAAGCCAATTTTGAGCCTCGGCTTTCGACAATCCAATTTTATTGTCGACAGACAACCTTCGACAGAGATTTTTCGAGAGTGGAGCCACTACATAGGCCTGCTATAAGGGCTTCAGACTTTATTTAGGATTCAGTTTTGTGTCCAAATTTGAATTTAGATTTCCTAGATAGATTTTATTTTTCTATATTTTGAATTTAGATTTTCTAGATAGATTAGGACTCTTTCAATTCTTTGTATTCCGTTTAGAAATAAGTTATAGTTTCAAGTAGGAGTAATATTCTTTTGTAAGCCTATAAAAAAGTTTTTACATTCATTATTTTGTATTCATCTTTTATGGAATTTTGATTAATAAACTTTGAGTTTCCTTTAAATTGCTTGTGGATTTGAGTTGTTATCCCTTATTCGTGGATTCGAGTGAATCGCTCGTGGATTTGAGTGTGTTTCGTAGATTCGAGCACGATTTCTATCTGAAATACTTTAGAGTTCGTGGGCACTAGAACGAGATCTAGCCGTCGTCGTTCTTCTTCCCTGCTTCCCGCGTCATAAAGTTTAAAAGTTTGTTGAATTCGTGTTGCTTATGCTTGTATAAATAAGTTTGTTAAGACTCATACTAGGATTATAATACAAGTTGTATTAGGAGTAGGGTTTCCTTATTATGCTAATCTTTATATATTCAGACATTGCCACATCAATAATATACCATATATAATTCAGTTTCTTCTTCAACTGATTTAATAAGGTATCAGAGCAACCTATGTTCAATTCTCACCGAGAGTGCATTAAAAAGTAGATTTAAAACAAACAATACCGCTCCTGCAAAAAGTCTAGGATTTTGCCAATAGAAAAGTGATCGACCTGCGGGGACATGTTAAGATATAAATATCTTAACCCTCACCTCAATTTTGGAGTTTGTGTGTAGTGACAGAAGGTTTAATATGGTATCGATGAATATCACTAACAGCCATCTCTTTTTGACGAATTTATCATCATCGTTGGCTTTTCCACTATTATCATTCTCTTCTTCGACAGATTTATCACTAACTGTCTCTTCTTATAAAATATCTGACGGGTCTCCTCTTCTACTGAGTTTAGGGATCTCTGAAAACCCGTTTATCTCCTCTCTTCTATTGATCTTCTTTTCTATTGATGGATTTTGTACTATGTCAATGTCCGCCCAGCTTTAAATGTAAGAGATACTATAGGTTTTGGAGCCCACCCTGATAATTTTAAAGAGAATTATAGGTTCAATGTCTGCCTTAATTCAAACGGAAGAAACACCATGGGTTTTGAGAGTCAATCCTGACTATTCGAGAAAGATTTACATGCTCAAAATCTGCCTCGTTACACGCGAAATAGCCTTAGGCTAATGTTCAGAAAGTGCTCCATTATTAATTGGAAGAAATCTCTCCTCCTTTTACAGAAGATACTCTCAACCGTTCGAGATCTCATTTTCATCGTCCACGCTCATCCAAACTCTCGATGTTTTATCCATCATCAATGTGTGAGGGAGTGTTCAAAATATCAGCGTTCAAAGAACGTCATAAGGGATCGACATCGACATTAGCTTTCAGTTTTTAGGCAGATATTATTTTTCAAATTTTTAGTTTTATTTGTTTTTTATTTAAACTCACAATTTTTCCTTCATCCTGAGTTTGTGAGTGGGTATTAAGGAGTATTTGGATTATAATACAAGTTGTATTAAGAGTAAGATTTTCTTATTATGTAATTGTAATTTGTATATACTTAGATATTGCCACCATCAATAATACACAATATATAATTCAGTTTCTTATTCAACTGATTTAACAAAGTCTTTTCAGAAAAAAGACTTACCTCAACTCATTTTGTAGAGGAAAAAGGTTTTACAATTGTTTATAGTTTTTGATAATTTTAAATGTTAATCTATAATTAATGAAGATTAATATCTGAAATAATTTATTAGAAATTGTTATTCATCACCCTCTTGCTCTTCATGAATAGTCGCATTAAAGACGTGAGATAGAGAGAAAACAAATGTATGTCCCACATTTTTTTCATTTTCCGCTAACACATATTTCACAACTTTTTCATACCAAGAGCAGATGCATAATCTCAATTTTCATGGTATTATAAATTTATAATTAATTGCGAGGAGCAAGTGTATTAAAAAGAGTTTTGTGATCTCTTAAAAAGAGTTTTGTGATCTCTCTCTCTCTCTCTACTATTTCCGTCGGTGAGCTCTAAACTCCAATTAATTTTGGGAGTCTTTCTTTTTATTTATTCTTAGGTATTCTTTTTTGTTCATTTTTATTGTCTGGAGTTTCTTTTCTTTTTATAAAGAGTCTTAAATCATGTGGAAACAAAACATCTAGAGCCTTGGTCCGTGAACCATTAGATCATTATAAGAATTAAAGATAATGACTTCTCTTTTTTTTAATCACAAATCAGTCTTATTAAACTTGTTTTCTCAAACCCTCTCTTATTTTAAATATCATTAAGACCTAACTCAATGTAAAAACATAAATTTGAATTATGAGAAATCTCAGGTTCAAATTTTAACTGCTAAAGTGAAGGTTAATCATAGTGTTGCCTACAGGGGATTAACAAACTCATCTTAAAATAATTAAGATCCGAAGCCAAAAAAGGATCTCCATTTTGATCATTAAACTTCTACTTGGGCTGTGTTTGTTTTGTTGGAAGAGAGGAAAGATAGAAGAGAAGAGAGGAAGAGAGGAAAAGGGGAGAAGAGAGGAAGAGCCATCTTCCCTTTTCCTCTCTTGTTTTATTTGTTTTGAAAAAAATGAAAGAAGAAATTACTCTCTTTCTTCTTTTCCCACTTCCATGTTGTGTTTAGGTCTCCAATGAAAGGGCCAAGTTTGAAAACCCCTGGTAAGCTTACCCCTCCACTCTTTCTTCTTTCCTTCTTGTTTACCAGCAGCAGCACCAGCGGCAACTACCACTGGTGTTGCTAGAAGCCGGCAACAGCTGTTGCTGCCTTCTAGTAGCACCAGCAGCAGGCGCTGGTGCTGCTGCTCCCACTGAATGATGATCGGGGCCAGAGCTTAATGTACACATAACACGATATACAAGCATAATAAGATATACACATTAATGATAAGAATCAGAGCTCAATGCCACTAGATCGGAGCAAAGACAGAGCAAGGAAGATAGATCCGAGCAGCAGGGACAGCCGCGAGAATACCCCTCAGGCTGGCATGAAGAGATCTGTCCCAAGAGGAAGCTCGTCGAGGTGATCGGAGCAGAAGGGACAAGTGGGGACAATACCAGCGACCATCACCGCCAGATCGGGGGAAAGATGGAGCAAGGAATACAGATCCAAGCAGTTAGGACCGCAGCGAGAAGACCTCAGGCCAGTGCGTGAAGATCGGTGCCAAGAGAGAGCTTGCCGAGGAGATCGCAGTTGTAGGGACTTGAAGGGACAATTGCAGCCACCGCCGCCACAAGATCAGGGCCCAAATGGAGCAAATAGAGAGATTCGAGCAACAGGAACCACCGTGAGCATATTGACGACGAGAAAATGGGCGCGGGAAGAGAGAGATGGCAGAAGGAAGTTAGAAGGAGGCGGTGAGGAGAATTGAAGAGCCACCAACCCTCTCTACAGTAAAAGAGAAAGAGACCGTTAACAAATATAAATGCGCCTTGATCAAAGAGCTCCTCTTCTCTTCCCCTCGTTTTTGGGCTGGAGAAATTAGCCTCTCTCTTCCTCTAACTCAGCGCCACTTTAGCACTGAGCTGGAAGTAGAAGCACTCTTTAGGGTTAGCTATCGAGACGGATCGACCTGATTCATCCCGCCTCGATTCCCACTGTGCGACTCGTATGCATATCCAAACAATTAAATATTGACATGTCGCTTCTGACTCGAAGTTTATTGACATGTCGCTTCTTTTTTAATCTCTATGCTATCACTAATGAGGTGATCTTCTGATAAATTAAATATTCGTGTGCGTATCCAAACAATTACTCAAAAGAGTACCTGAAACATTTCTCTAAATTCTATTTCAGACAAAAATTTGAAGTTTCATCAGACGTTATCTTATGAAGAGATGTAGTCGAAAGTTATCTAACTGGAGTTATTACTCCATAGCTTTCCAATTGCGGATTGCAACTGAAAGTGCTAGTTTCTTACCACCGAGCTGAGCTTTTAAAATGGCTCGCCGACGGCGGGAGCAAGCAACAATACCCCATCTCAACCGCCCACTTGTCGGTCATCTGCGCACTGTGGACGAAATCACCTTAACAGCCAATTCTCAGAGAGGAGTGAGTACAGTTTCTGTCAGAACCAACAGCAGGAAGTTGTGGTAGCTGCTAAATTACAACATGGAGCAAACCCTAGGTTGGGCTCACTCTACTTACACAAACAATAAACAACCCATCTGTCTCTTAACCCTTCAGTCCTCTCTGCAACACACACCCTTTCAGACTCTTTGAAGCTTCCACGCATCGCATAAGCCGGTGAACACAGCAATCATGTCGCCATCGCATGGCCGTTGCTTATTCATTTCGATGCAGTCAAATGGATGCACATCCGCTCATAATTTCTTTCGAGCTCACCCTCGTGTGGGAGAGCCCTCGTCGCATTCATTTGGCTTTACCATAGTCATGGGTCGTCATCATCGGTCCCAATCCTCTCCCTCTGCGTTCTCCTGTCCACATCGCAATCTGATACTGATCCACCAACCTCCACCCAACACGATGGAAGATCTGCCTCAATCCGCCACTCGCTTTGAGCCCGAGTACAGACAGGCATCACTGTTGTCCTGGTGGGAGAAGATTAAGAGGGAAGATTACAAAACCAAATTATGAGCTGGTCCCTACGGCTCACTGTCTTTATACTCCCCACTGAGTCCCCTTCTGTTTTAACTCCGCGGTCCCCTGGACCTGCACTCTCCTGCACGGAGTACAAAGAGCAGCTGGTTCAGAGAGAGACGCGAAGGAAGCTGTCCAAATGAACTGTACTTCAATTCATTTGTACGCGTGCAATAAAGGATTAGAATTGATGTCACTCATAAATATCAGACATGGGTATAGATATCACTGATCAAACCTAAAACAAAATTTGTTTGTAAAGAGCAAAACAATTTCATCACGGAAATACTATGAACATGTCCAACATTTGTGTCATATGTTGATCTCATATTAAGATGGACCACTTAACCTAGGTTAATTAACATTGGATTCCTAATTAAAGTAAGCTGATATCATGTATGCCCATATTAAAGTTATATTTGCATAAAGTTTAATTAATCATGTGTGTGGTATTAAGGACTATGATGGGTGGTATTATCACATGATGGTTATTTTGCAATTAAGGCCCACTTCTCTCCTCCTGTAAAGAAAAACAACTTCTCCCCTCCTTTAGGGATTCCATCATCTATTGCAAGAGTTGTGAAAAGAGAAGGAGATAGAGAGAAGAAGGTGATTGCAATTAGGGTTTGCAGGATCATTGCAGGAATTGAAGAAAAGGGATCAAGGTCTTCATCCATCCATCATTCTCAATTCATCTATGGCTTCCGGTATGTATTTAATTTGTATATGCTTTCAATTCTTGAGATGTATATGATTCTTAGATTCATGGCCATTATTCCGCATTAAATCTATTTTATTTCCAACATTTGGTATCAGAGCCGTGTTTAAAGAATCAATACATCTTAGATTTAGGAATTATGGAAAGTTAGGGTTTTTGATTAACAATTCATAAAATCGAATTTTTGATCTTTTAATTGTAGAATTTGTAGAGGATTTAATAGCCCTAATATCATGTTCATATTCCTCTAATTATGCAATTAAATTGGGATCAAAATCAAAGGAATTGAAAACCCTAATTTTTGATAATTTTGGGATTAAAATCGACTAAGCAGAAACTGCCTTTGATAACTGCTTCGTCGACTATTAGTCGACTAATCCCATCGTATAGTCGACTAATTCCCTTTTCCATAAAGTTTTAAAGTCTCTGTTTGCCGCAGGAGTCGACTTGATCTTTAGTTGATTTTATGACTAGTCGACTAATTACGGTATAGTCGACTAATCATATTTCCAAGTCGACTAATTCGGTGACCCGAAAGTTGAGAACTTTCTGTTGGATTCAGGAGTCGACTAATTAAATGTGAAGTCGACTAATAAAGTTTGTAGTCGACTAATAATATGGGTATAGTCGACTAATTTTCTTTTGCACTAGTCGACTAGACCTAATGTGTAGTCGACTTGACTTGACCCAAGTCGACTAATCTTTCCTTGTAGTCGACTAATACTTGTTAATATTCAATCATTAATGTATATTACACATTTAAGTTATTGTGTTAGTAATGATTGATACTTGGTCAAGTAATATATTGAGATATTATGGCTTTACTCAAATAAAGGATTAGAGAATATTATTAGTTAGTTTTGTATTCATAAGGCTTATTGATTTAGTAGTTGCCAAAGTGACCTAGGTTAGTAAATCTTATGAATATACAACTACATAAAAGACTTGTCAATGTAAGTGACATTAAAGACAATAATATTCTCGATGGCGGTTCTGGTTAGGAGATTGGGACTGGCCCAAAGGAAAGTCTCTTTCAAATAATTATGAACCGGATAGGGTAGTATAATTTATGTAACTTAGTGGTGTGGAATTGGATACCCAAGGTAACATGACTTACTAACTAAGTGATATAAATTATATTAGACCTACATAGGTGATAAAAGTTCTCATCTAAAGAGTGAACACTAGATATGCTTAGGTTTCGCCCAAAGGAGAAATCAAAGTGATATCAATAGTTCATCTTAATTAAATTTAAAACTTGTATTGATTCGAGGCATTAATGTGAGCTTGTCCTATTATGTTTCAGTGAACGTCCCTACTTCCCTTCACACTCATGCCACTAGCATTCCAGCCTTGGATGGTACCAACTTTTCAGAGTGGTTTGAACATGTACAGTTTACACTGGGTGTTTTGGACCTAGACATGGCCTTAATAGTTGACAAACCTGATGAAGTAACTGCTGAGAGTACAGCAGAACAGGTCAGCCATGCCAAAACTTGGGAAAGGTCTAATAGGCTCAGTCTTATGTTCATAAAGATGACCATAGCTAATAACATCAAGACTTCACTCCCTCCTACAACTATTGCATCTGAACTATTAAGTGCGGTTAAAGACCGTTTTAAGTCTGCAGATAAGTCATTAGCTGGCACCCTCATGGCTGAACTTACCACCATGAAATATGATGGTAATAGAGGAGTTCAGCAACACATTCTAAATATGTCTGATATGGCTGCTAAGTTAGGATCACTGGGAATGAAAGTGGATGAGTCCTTCTTGGTACAGTTCATCCTCAACTCGCTTCCTTCTCAGTTTGGGCCATTCAAGATCCACTACAATACTCATAAGGATAAGTGGAACTTGAATGAGCTAACTGGTATGTGTGTTCACGAGGAAGTGAGACTGAGGCAAGAAGGACAGCACTCAGTGTTGGCAGTAACTTTAGGAGGTATCCATAAGAAAAGTAAATATGGAAGAGGTAAGAGATTTCCATCAAAGAAAGGAAATGACCATGGGGAAAGTAGCCAAGGTCATAGAAAAGCTTTCACTGTCAAATGCTACTTCTGTGGCAGAAAAGGACATGTGAAGAAGGACTGCAACAAGAGGAAAGCTTGGTTCGAAAAGAAAGGTACAAATCTTTCTTTTGTATGTTATGAATCAAATCTTGCTGAAGTTCCTTCTAATACTTGGTGGATAGACTCTGGAGCCACAACTCATATAACTAATTCAATGCAGGGATTCCTTACAACCAGGAAACCGAAGGAAAGTGAGAGATTCGTCTTTATGGGGAACCGTCTCAAAGTGGAGGTCGAATATGTTGGTGTTTATCGACTACTCTTGGAGACGGGACATCAGATGGATCTTGAGGATACTTTTTATGTACCTTCGATTTCAAGAAACTTAATGTCATTATCCAAATTAGATGTTTTTGGATATTCTGTTTTGTTTAGTTGTGAAAAACTCTCTTTAATGTATAATTCAATTCCGGTTGGACATGGAATTTTATGTGATGGTTTATATAAAATTTCATTGAATGATGAGTTTGCACAATCTTTATTATCTCTGCATTCGAATGTTGGTATAAAACGTGGCTTAATAAATGAAAAATCCTCAATCTTGTGGCATAGGCGACTGGGGCATATCTCCAGGGATAGAATTATAAGATTAGTGAAGACTGGGATTTTGGATAACCTAGACTTCACTGATTTTGATGTGTGTGTGGATTGCATAAAAGGAAAGCAAACCAAACACACTAAGAAAGGTGCCACAAGAAGTAAAGAACTCCTGGAAATAATTCATACAGATATTTGCGGACCACTCTCCATTCCATGTTTTACTGGAGAGAGATATTTCATTACCTTTATAGATGATCTGTCACGTTATGGTTATGTGTATCTAATTAATGAAAAGTCTCAGGCTGTTGACATCCTAGAGGTGTTCATTACAGAAGTCGAGAGACAATTAGATAGAAAGGTTAAAATCATAAGATCAGATCGAGGTGGTGAATTTTATGGTAGATATGATGAGTCAGGACAACATCCTGGTCCATTTGCCAAATTTCTAGAAAAGCATGGTATTTGTGCTCAATACACAATGCCAGGTACGCCTCAGCAGAACGGTGTTGCTGAAAGGCGGAACCGAACACTTATGGATATGGTTAGGAGCATGATGAGCTTCTCAAATGTACCCAATTCATTGTGGAATGAAGCCTTAAAGACTGCTATGTATATCTTGAACAGGGTTCCTAGTAAGGCTGTCCCAACAACTCCTTTCGAGTTGTGGACTGGTAGGAAACCCAGTTTAAGACATTTACATGTTTGGGGTTGTCCAGCAGAGACTAGAATATATAATCCACAAGAAAAGAAATTAGACTTAAAAACAATATCTGGGTATTTCATTGGTTATCCAGATAAGTCTAAGGGATACAAATTTTATTGTCCTAACCATAGTACAAGAATAGTTGAAACTGGTGATGCCAGATTCCTGAAAAATGGTGAAATTAGTGGGAGTGCTAAACCAAGAAAGGTAGATCTTGAAGTGGTAAGGGTAAATATCCCAATACACTTTCCTTCAAGAGAGATTGTTGTCCCCTCAGCTTGATCATCAAGTTGAGATTCCAGAACAACAAGTTAATGTTGGTTCACCACTCCATGAAGATATTCCCATTGAAAATATTGTAGAACCACCACAACCGGCAGCTTTGAGAAGATCTCAAAGGGAAAGAAGATCTGCCATTTCAGATGATTATGTGGTATATCTACAGGAATCTGACTATGATATTGGGATAAATAAAGATCCAGTTTCATTTTCACAAGCCATAGAATGCAATGATTCTAGTAAATGGGTTGATGCTATGAAAGATGAGTTAAAATCTATGGATCAAAACCAAGTCTGGGATCTCGTTGAATTGCCTTATAACTGTAAGAAAGTCGGGTGTAAATGGGTCTTTAAGACCAAGCGCGACTCTAAAGGCAATATCGAACGATATAAGGCTAGACTTGTGGCCAAAGGTTTCACTCAGAAAGAAGGCATTGACTATACAGAGACCTTCTCTCCAGTATCAAAGAAGGATTCTCTTAGAATCATTATGGCACTTGTAGCTCATTATGATTTGGAGTTACATCAAATGGATGTGAAAACTGCTTTTCTAAATGAAAATTTGGATGAGGATATCTACATGGAGCAACCTGAAGGGTTCGCAATTAAAGAACAAGAACACTTGGCTTGCAAATTAAAGAAATCTATATATGGACTTAAACAAGCTTCCAGGCAATGGTATATAAAGTTTAATGATACCATTACTTCTTTTGGATTTACAGAAAACACTGTTGATCAGTGTATATATCTAAAGATCAGTGGGAGCAAGTTTATTTTTCTGGTTCTGTATGTAGATGACATCTTGTTAGCCAGTAGTGATCTTGGCTTGCTGTATGAAACTAAAAGCTATCTTACCAAGAATTTTCAGATGGTTGATATGGGTGAGGCAAATTATGTTATTGGCATAGAGATCTTCAGGGATAGATCTCAAGGATTGCTAGGATTGTCTCAGAAAGGGTATATCAATCGACTCTTGGAAAGATTTCATATGGAAATGTGTTCAGTCAGTCCTGCACCCATTCAGAAGGGTGACAGATTAAGTGGTAGCCAGTGTCCCAGAAATGACTTAGAAAAGGGTCAAATGCAGAAAGTTCCGTATGCATCAGCTGTTGGGAGCTTGATGTATGCAAGCACTTGTACCAGGCCTGATATCAGCTTTGCTGTTGGGATGTTGGGAAGATACCAAAGCAATCCAGGAATGGAGCACTGGAAGTTGGCTAAGAAGGTTATGCGGTATCTTCAAGGGACAAAGGACTATATGCTCACATACAGGAGATCAGATCAGTTGGAGGTGATCGGCTATTCAGACTCAGATTTTGGTGGTTGCCCAGATAGCAGGAAGTCTACCTCAGGATTTATTTTCTTGCTAGCAGGTGGGGCAATCTCGTGGAAGAGTGTGAAGCAGTCCATTATTGCTTCATCCACGATGGAGGCTGAGTTCATAGCTTGTTTTGAGGCCACAAATCATGCATTATGGCTAAGGAATTTTATCTCAGCACTTGGTGTAGTTGACTCTATTGCCAGGCCGCTGACGATATATTGTGACAATACAGCAGCCGTATTCTTCTCTAAGAATGGTAAGTACTCTAATGGTTCTAGACACATAGAACTTAAGTACTTGGTGGTTAGAGAAAGAGTTGAGAAACAAAAGGTGTCAATTGTAAGTTTAAGTACCACTTTAATGGTTGCTGATCCAATGACAAAGGGATTGCCTCCAAAGACATTCAAGGAACATGTTGTAAGAATGGGTCTTTTGGGCAATCTGTAAATGTGTATTTTGGTACTTATGTAATTGACATTATTGTACAAATAAAAGTTTTGTTTCTGTGTTTCCTGTTATCCAATTATGTGTGCACATATTATGTTTGGATGTATGTTAAACAGGAAATGTCTTTACAAGACAATTACAGGGGTCATTATGGTTATGGACTCAATTAGTAAGGGTTATCAATGTTGTGGTACATAGAAGGGAGTATGACGTGGATGTTGTATAACCGCTATGACTCGCATTGGTGGTCCAAGCTAATTGCAGTATTATAGTATTTCATATTTGGGCTTATCAGTTATTGTTTTGTTTAAATTCGTGATCACGTGTTAAAGTTTTTCAGTATGGAATCCAATGGAGTAAAAAAGTTTTGAAAATGAGTCTTTTCTTTTATTTGTTTTCTAAAGTTTTAACCTAATCGGTTAATGGTCCAAGTGGGAGAATGTTGATCTCATATTAAGATGGACCACTTAACCTAAATTAATTAACATTGGATTCCTAATTAAAGTAAGCTGATATCATGTATGCACATATTAAAGTTATATTTGCATAAAGTTTAATTAATCATGTGTGTGGTATTAAGGACTATGATGGGTGGTATTATCACATGATGGTTATTTTGCAATTAAGGCCCACTTCTCTCCTCCTGTAAAGAAAAACAACTTCTCCCCTCCTTTAGGGATTCCATCATCTATTGCAAGAGTTGTGAAAAGAGAAGGAGATAGAGAGAAGAAGGTGATTGCAATTAGGGTTTGCAGGATCATTGCAGGAATTGAAGAAAAGGGATCAAGGTCTTCATCCATCCATCATTCTCAATTCATCTATGGCTTCCGGTATGTATTTAATTTATATATGCTTTCAATTCTTGAGATGTATATGATTCTTAGATTTATGGCCATTATTCCGCATTAAATCTATTTTATTTCCAACATCATATTGATGTTTAGAGAAAAGAACTGTAATTACTGGAAGATGTATAAATTAGACCAGTTCAATGGACCAAGCTGAAGAGTGAAGAGAAAATGGTCCATAGGAGAGGAAGGTAGAGAGTGATACATCACATTCTTGGGGCCACCCTTGGATGCGAGGCTTGGGATATAGGCTCGATCCGTTGGTCCTACTCCTTCAATGCTCTGCGCTCGAAGATTCTGAGAGAAACAGATCATTCGCATTCATATGGTCCCAACGAAGAAGGGAGAAATGGATGCTTCTCTTTAAGAGTATTATCCCAAACAAGCTCTGATGCCCACTTACATGAGCTGAAAGGCCAGTGCTGAACCAGGAATTGAAACAAATTCACCATTAGCAGCGGATCAAAATGGAAGTCACTTATCCATGCAAGTTCATCCAATGATTGATGAAGGGACCATCAGCAAGCTCTGTATCTGCTCGTAGAAATCCAATTTAACATTGTGACAGCATAGTCAAAGGGAATGATACTTCCTTCTGATAGGCCATCTCAGGACGCAAGAGAGGATAATATCTGCCCCATGACATATGGTTGAAACAACTTGCGGGTGCATGACTCTGGGCACAACCCTTCACATCCAATGAGGTTGATACCAAACTCATATAGGCAAGCCAGTAAACTGAGCAAGTTCAGATGCTGTATTTGTTTCAGCAGGGAAATCAGGCAACGCGCTCATAACGGACTCGTTAAAAATCCAGCACATGCTCTCTGATACTTGCTTCTGATCTCCTCACCTGCATCACATTCACAAGTCTATGATCAAAACCTACAGGATGAAGGGAAAACAGGTTCAAGAATACATGCAAAGTATTTTTATTTATTGTTAGCCATAGCATGAATGGGATCCAAACACAGAGCTGCATGACTAGGGAGAGACTGCACAGACTTTACCGCTGGGATATAGTAGCACTCAGTATATGTAGATTTTCAGTACATAATCTAAGGAGATATTGCTCAGACTTGAGAGTAGTAACATTTATGTAACAGATCTAAACTAAAGCTAAAATCATCTGTCTATTTTCATCTCAAAGTCAGGCTAATGTAAGCCAACAATTTAGAGTCTCTATCATAGGTTGAATGATGTGGGTTCAGAAAAGAAGAATTCGCCACTGCAGCCTGGCTCAGTGGTAAAGGTATGGGATTGGATTATTGCAGGTACCAGGTCAAGACCAGGCTATGGCCTTTGTTCAACACACAACACAAACCTCAAACTTTTTCCTGTCTGCATTCACACTGATTCGCACAGGTTCCAACAAGATTATTTTGAAGACGCAGGCTTACCAACATCTACACGCATGAAAAACGTGAGATAAGTTCAAGGCTATGAAACAAAGATTGGAAACAGACACAAGAACTGAATAATGTTATATCTCCATGGCTTTCATAAGAAATAATTGCAAAACATGCAAATGTGTATAAATCAAATAATTTATGTAGCTTGGTACCTTCACAATTGAGTATGTGTAGGGCAAAAAAAAGTTTCATTATAAAGGGAAAAAGGGAAAAAGACGCTTTATAAACTAAATTTGGAAGTATATTTACCCTAATAATCAGATGAGCTAAATCGAATGTCTTGAGAATGAAACAAATAAAAGGAGATTATCATGCTTGTGGATATTATTTAAAAATAGGTAAAGCTGAAATACCCCAGGCTTTCTTTCCAAACATATTTCCTGAACATATGAGAGCAACATACTTCTAAACTGTGCATTGTGCCTGTTGAGGAATAGTATTAAGATTATGATTATAATACCAGTTTTATTAAGAGTACCAATTTGTTGGTTTCTGCTTAACAGGAATCAATCTGACAACTAATCAAGATCACTGAGATATCAACAATCTAATTGGCCAGGTCGGCAAATATCAGGTGGGAGGTTTTCCGTTCAATAGAATGTTCCTTAATTTAAGAACCACCTTTTAATTTTCTTCCTTAGTTAAACACCAATTAGACTGAATCTAAGTCAGTCTCGATATACTGAATATCAGTATATCCCCTGTATAAAGAATTTAATTCACTTATACAGTATTTGGAGTGAGGTACGCTTAGAGCGAATCTCCTTAAGACAATTACGTCCCCCGCACCTGTGCTAACGGGATAATAGACGCTGGTCTCCCAAGATACAACACTCCTTTACGGTGTTTGGATAGCACTACCAAATCACCGTACGGTCGAACCGTAGTCAACCAGTACCTTCACAGGATCATTGAAGCAGCGGGACAAGGACAAATTTCGAATGAATATTTGCCTTTACTTTGGAGTAGCACCCACTGTTGAGGACGAAGGAAGGTTGAAGAATATTCTTCTTCAGAAGTCCCAGATTCAGACAACAATTCTATAAAAGAATCTGTTGAATTTTCGGAGCCCTCTTTCAGAACGAATTTTGTAGAATCTTCTTTGGAAGTCGCTTCGGAAATCGAGTTACGGATTTCCCACTTCTCGCTGGAAGTCGCTTCAGAATTCCACTGCCAGCTCAGAATTTGCTTTAGAATTCTGAGAGATATTCTGAGAGATAGAGAGAGATTGTTGTTGGTGTTGATGTGTTTTCAATTGAGAATCCGGAGCGCTATTTATAGCGCTCCAGGAGGGGCCAACGGGTCCGAACCCAACCAAAGGTTGCAACCTTTCGACCCAACAGTCACAACTGTTGGCAGTCCAACATTCGCAACTGTTGGCATTCCAACAGTCTTGGAGCGGGTCCGTTAGCGGTCGGTTCGGATCCGGATAGCGGAGTGGGTCCGGTTCAGGTAGCGGAGCGGTATGCTCGCAACCCATACCCGCAGACCTGATTCAAAAAGAACCAGGCCGGGTAGCGAACCCGAACCCAGGCCCGAGCCCGGCCCCGGCACCAGCCGCCGCCGCCGCTAGCGGCGGTACGCGCGCATGCACGCATGTGCGGGCATACTTCCCTCCCAATCGCGCGCGAAAACTCCAAGTACACAAAGGGCACGCCCTTTATTCTCAATTTTCTCTATTTATACACCACGAACTTCCATCCCATGGCCAATGTGGGACTAAATGCTTTTAGCTACCTTTAGTCCCATTTTGGCTTTAAATTAGGCAATCTTTAGACTTGAATATCTCATTCATTCGAAGTCGGAATTGAACATGTGAATATACCACGTTCATCCCCAATGGAAGGAGAACACACTCCAACCATCATCCAATTGATTCGATCAACGGATCTTGTCATAATTCAACTTAAAGATTCGTATTATATTCTTCAATTCCAACACAATTTTCTTATCATGTAATTGTAATCTCTATATACTCGGTCATTGCCCTCATCAATAATACACAATTCTCAGTTTCTTCAACTGATTTAACATAATATAATAGACATCCCTCTAAATTATTTTCTCCATCAAAACTTTTCTTTATTGATTGACGTTCTCACGCCATCCTCGGGCTTGCGCTGGGCCGCGCTCGCATTGCGTGTGCCTAGCGCCAGGCCACTTTTCTGCATCCGATGACTTTGTCTCACTGCCAACAAATTTCTTCGCCAAGGCAAACGCTCCAGATTGTCAACCATGGTGCATATCAACTCATGTGCACCAAACTCCAATTTTGTGATTGTGCATGCAACCAATCACAAATGACACATGCACTGAGTTTTAAATCACACCTATTACTCGCCTTGATCAATTTATGCATCAGAAGTTTCTCCAATACCTTACATCAATGGGTTTCATTTGTCTTCTCATGCAACGAGGCCCATGAAGCAACTTTCAGGTTCAATTACTAACTAGTCGAGTCGAGTCAACTCCAACAATATGCTCCTCCACCGACGCCGAGCATGACATTGTCTGCAATCCTCAGCACCTCGTCTTCTGATCCTCTTCAGTTTCCAACCCGACCTCTTCTCCTCTTCAAATCCGAAATCAATTCGGATTCTGATCGTGAGTCTGTTGCTGACATTCTTCAGATATGCGAGAATAATTCTTCTGCTTAAATCCAGCAAGCAGCGTCTTTTGTTCTGGATTGCGACCGCCTTCTCTCATCTGACAGATCTATAACTTCTAGCTTCAATTATTGATTCACCAAGTCGAGTCAACTCTAGCAATCTGCTCCTCCACCAATGTCGAGCACGACCTCGTCTGCAATCCTCAACACCTCGTCTTCTGATCCTCTTTAATTTACAACCCGGCCTCTTCTCCTCATCGAATCCGAAATCAATTCGGATCGAGTCTACTGCATACTTTTGGATATGCTGGAAGAATTCTTCTACTCAAATACAACAAGCAGCGTCTCTTGTTCTCGATGACGATCGCCTTCTCTCATTCGACAAATCAATAACTATCTCTTCTCGTAAAATACCGGTATCTCTTCTTCTCCATCTGGACTCCTCTTCTTCTACTGAGTTTGAAGACTTATCAAAAGCTTATGTTCTACTGTGTTTAGGAATCTCTCAAAACCCGCCTATTTTCTGTCAGATCGTTATTCTCAAATTGAATATGGTATCAAAGATGCAATCAAGTAGAAGTAGATAAATAGGCAGCCAATTATAGAGGAACATTAACAAAGCATTGTTTTATTTGGTTCTTAACAACCTTGTTGTAGGGGTTGGATGGTTTGGGTGCTGATCGAAATATTTTTCCATCAATGGATTTCACGTTATGTCAATGTCAACCAAGCTTTAAGAGAAAGAGAGATGGATTTCTTTTGGGGTATGTCTTGACTATTCTAAATACACTTACAAGTTCAATATCTACCTCACTTTTAGTGAAAAAAACACCATGAATTTTTGGAATGAATTTTTGGAGTCCGTCCTGAAATAGACTTACAAGCTCAAAGTTCACCTTACGACTCGCGAAAGAGACTTAGGTTAAGATTCAGAAAAGTGCTCCTTTATCTATTAGAATCCATCTCTACTTCTTCTCATCATTCACACTCATCCATACTCTCAATGTTTCATCCATCATAAGTTTGCGATGTGGTGTTCAAGATTTTACAAGTTATATTCATCGGTCTTCAAAGGGTGTCATGCAGTATCACATCAATTTTAGATTTTTTTTTTAGCAAATATTTTTTAGTTTATTTTTACAAACTCAAAATTTTCTCTCTGTTGAGGTGAAGAAGATGAAGAGAAGATTACATGTTCTCAATTAAATAGTGATCATTTATTTATAGAGAAAAGTACATGTCCTAATACGACTAGAATAATACATAATGTCTAACTTGGAGTAGGATACCAAAATAAAGAAACCAAAAATAAAAAGAAAAATTCTATTCCTCTGGCGACGAGTTAGGTAAACTATGATTAGGGTTGGGTGAGAGGAAGGAGAGACATGAACAATATATCGTGATAATCTTGGGAAGTTTTGGGGATTTTTTTATGAATAGTGTTTTTTAAGATCTGCAAGAACACAGATCTAGGGTTTCTGATTATTTTAAAAAACACTAAAGATTTAGAAAATAAAGATGAAGAAAAGGAGAAGAAGATGAAGGAAGAAGATTTAAATTTAGGGTTTTGTGAAAAAATCAAGAAAATCGCTCTAATACTAATTTGACACAGCACAAGAAACAAAGAAACTAAGGTTTGTGGAGATTTGGGAATTGGGAAAGATCGGTTCGGACTTCACTTCTAGGCGAATCACATGCCCACTTCTCATGAATCACAGGCAAAAAGATTTAGGAGAGAAATTTAGGATTTCTCATAATTTTCCTTCATCAATCTAATAATTAAACAACACAAAGGTCTGCAGCCTTTAAATAGACTTACCACTCACATACACGACACGTGCATCAACTAAATAAATAAAATAAAATAAAACAAATCAAATCAAATCCCTAAATTAAGATTAGATCAAATCCTAAATGAGCTACGCCTCCTACGAAGAACACGAGTCCAATTTGGATCCCCATCATTATTACTGGTATTGTTACTATTTTATGTATGCCTGTGTGTATGTATGTGTGTCTGTGTTTCTGTGGACTTGCAGGTTATTAGTACTATGAGCGTCTGTGTGCGTGTGCGCGTGCCTGTATGGGGGTGCGAACGTCAGTGTTGTTGGAATTGAAGAATATTAATGTGAATCTTTGAGTTGAATTATGGTGAGATCCGTTAATCGAATCAATTGGATGATGGTTAGAGTGTGTTCTCCTTCCATTGGGGATGAACGTGGTATATTCACATGTTCAATTCCGACTTCGAATGAATGAGATATTCAAGTCTAAAGATTGCCTAATTCAAAGCCAAAATGGGACTAAAGGTAGCTAAAAGCATTTAGTCCCACATTGGCCATGGGATGGAAGTTCGTGGTGTATAAATAGAGAAAATTGAGAACAAAGGGCGTGCCCTTTGGGTACTTAGAGTTTTCGCGCGCGTTTGAGAGGGAACTATGCCCGCACATGCGCTCTGCCGCTGGCGGCGGCGGCGGCGGCCGGCCGGCGCCGGTGCCGGGCTCGGGTCCAGGTTCGCTACCCGGCCTGGTTCTTCTTGAATCGGGTCTCACGGGTATGGGTTGCGAGCATACCCGCTACCCGAACCAAACCCGCTCCGCTCCGGATCCAAACCGCCCGCCAACGGCTGTCTGAAAAACCGTCCAAGCGGTTGGGCGGTTGGCGGTTGGACCGAACAGTTGCAACGGTTCGGTCCGAACCGCAGCAATAGTTGGAAATCAGTGGACGAAAATGTCCCTCCCGGAGCGCTATAAATAGCGCTCCGGTTTCTCTTTCTCAGACACACCAAATGAGAAATAATCTCTCTCTCTCTCTCTCTCTGAGTTCTCACCTGCCTGAAGCGAGTTCTCACCTGCCTGAAGCGAGTTTCGGCGTTCTGAACCGGGCTTCTAGCGAGAAGTAGGAAAGCGACTTCCAAAGAAGATTCTGCAAAATTCGTTCTGAAAGAGGGATCAGAAAATTCAACAGATTCTTTTATAGAATTGTTGTCTGAATCTGGGACTTCTGAAGAAGAATATTCTTCAACCTTCCTTCGTCCTCTACAGTGGGTGCTCCTCCAAAGTTGATATTTCAGTGATCTTGAATAGTTGTCAGATTGATTCCTGTTAAGCAGAATCCAACAAGTGTTACATGGATACAAGAGAACAGGTCTAAGGTGACTGGGAGTCCTAAAGTCTTTGACACTGGAACCATCAAGAAATCTGATAGAGAGTTCACACATGTACATGGCATATGTACAATATGCATGTTATGTAATGAGCAGTCAACTAAAGAAACTAAGAAAAAGTTCAACAAAATAACCGTAGACAATTTATCTTATACAATGTAGTATTAATATCAAATATTATCTTGCTGACAAGATATTCAAGACTACAACGGAATTGTAATCGTCATAGCGCTATTACTTAAGGTGTTGTTGGAGTGTCCAACAAGTGTCCCAAGTGGCCAAGTGTGTGTGTACGACACATCAAAAACCCTAAAACCTGAAGTATACTAGTAATACTTAGTGACTGTACAATTGGTCAGTAGGTGTAGGGAACGTCAGTTTCTTTCTTCTTTCTTCCAAATTTTGATAAAGAATACTAGAATCAAGCTCCATAGATTCTGTATGAAGCAACAAAGACCAAAGCTTTAAATGGCATAGTTGACTAAAATTTAGAACCTAAGCAATTGGATAATAATGGTGTGTGTAACCCCTGTAAATCGTATTTCATTGATCCTAGCTAAAATTCCACAAAGGGGGGAAATACTAAGGCTAAAACTGGCCAATCAAAAAAAAAAACAACGCAAACTAAGCCATTAGAATATTTGGAAACCCATATCGTAATATTCACATATAGATAATGTTCTTTAACTCTTCAAAAAATATATATATATTTAGAGAGAGAGACTTGTGATCTTCCAAAAGGATTTGAGCCTGAATTCTTCCAACTCATATACAATCCTCCGACATTCGAATATAAGATTCACTCTGTTGAAGTTGATTTATATTATTTCAAGTATCTATAAATCAAAAATCAGGTGTTTTGAATATTTTTTACTTATCCATCAAGCGGCGCAAAATAGACAGCCAAAAGTAGTGAGTTGGTTATAACTATGTCTTTAGACATACAAATTCTCGATCCGGCCATTTGATTATGATCTAAACATTTAAAAAACCCTACAAACTAATTTTTGTTAGGTTTCAAATATTCTACACCGTTAAACTAACCAACTTACTATTTAGGCCGTCCGTCTTTCTCCTACTTGATGCATGAGCAAAAAGTATTCAAAACACATGATTTTTGGTTTATGGATACTTGAAAGAATATAGATCAACTTCAATAGAGTGATCTTGTATTCGAATGTCAGAAGTTGGTATTTTTGTGGGAAGGACTCGGCCTCAAATCTTTTTGGAAGGACACAAGTCTACCCTCTCTCTCTCTCTCTCTCTCTCTCTCTATATATATATATATATATATATATATATATATATATATATATATATATATATATATATATATATATATATATATATATATATATATAGAGTAGCGATCAGGTGAGAAAGCTAGCTTACGTGAGAAGATGAAAATAAAGAATAGGAAACATCAGATTAGTTTCTAAGTGGTTGAGATTAGATTTGGAGGGTATAAAACTAAAACCCAAAAACTAAATTAATCAACCCAAAACTAATTTAACCAACTCAAAAACTAATCTCAACGACCCAAAAGATAATTCGATGGCTCATGTGATCTCTTCTCATCTTCTCACCTAAGCTACCTTTCTCACAGGATCGCTACTATATATATACACACACATACACTTGTGTCCTTCCAAAAGGATGACCCTGAATCCTTCCCACTCAAATTCAACCCTCCGACATTCAAATACAAGATCCACTCCGTTAAAGTTGATCTATATTATTTCAAGTATCTATAAATCAAAAATCAAGTATTTTGAATACTTTTTACCCATCCATCAAGCGACGCAAAATGAACGGGCGAAAGTAGTGAGTTGGTTAGATCTATGTCTTTAAACATACAAATTCTCGATCCGGTCATTTCATTATGATCTAAACATTTAAAAATCTCTACAAACTAATTTTTGTTAGGTTTCAAATATTCTACACCGTTAAACTAACCAACTCACTATTTAGGCCATCCTTTTTCTCCTACTTGATGTATGGACAAAAAGTATTCAAAACACTTGATTTTTGATTTAAAAATACTTAAAATAATATAAATTAAATTCAACGGAGTAGATCTTGTTTCGAATGTCGGAGGGTTGAATTTGAGTGGGAAGGATTCGGAGTCAAATCCTTTTGGAAGGACACAAGTCTCTCTCTGTCTCTTTCTCAAGAGCTCGTGTTGATTCAAGAGCTCACACGTGCTCAAGAGCTCGCACATCAAGATCGCATCAAGTACTCAAGAGGAGTCTAACTCATGGATCAAGGTTTGGATCAAGTCAAGAAGGAGAAGAAGATTTTCAAAAGAAGATTTTCAAGAAGACTTGTGTCATATTTGTAAGTGTTAAGATTTATTTTTAGATAAAATATAAAAGATAAATTAGTTATGAAATGCTCAAGTTCATATACACACACACAAAATTTTTATGTGTTTTCATAAGATAGTTTTGTATTTAGAAAAATATTGTTTTAGATTTATCAAAACTTATTTTAGAGCTTATTGTCAAAAATATAGATATTTCATCTTGTATGTGTAGTGGATCATATCCTTACACACTAAGCTTCAAAAGTGTTTAAAATATCTTGTTTTTGTATTTGGAGAAGTTTTAGAAAAATCGTTTTTCAATTTGGAGATTGATTTTGAAAATACGATTTTTGTTTAAAACTAAAATTTCTATATCACAAAAATAGTTCAAAATGTTTGTAATATGCACTGATTTTTAATCAAACATATTTGTATATCAAAGTATGTTAATGAACTTATTTTTGTGAAATTTATGAGAATTTATGAGATTTTATTGAAGTTAAAAAGATAAGTTTTCAATCCCTATTTACCCAGCCAGACACACTGGCGGTCGACTGGATGGTCGAGCTGACCGGTCGACCGATGTGCACGAGGGACGTGCACAGGCCAGCCATAGTAGGCCGGTCGACTGGGCGATCGACCGACTGAAAGTACCCAACTCTTTGGTACTGGCCGGTCGACCGGAGGCACAACAGCCAGAAATCCGACCGTTAACCAGTCGACCGGGCGGTCGACCGACAGCAGCATCAACTGCTGAGTTGGCCTCCAACGGCTATAATTTGGGAGCCTATAAATTGGGATTCGCTTGAACTGTTTTACACAAGATTTTAAGTGGGTTTCCAGCTAGTTTTTCCCATCTCTTGTAGAGGTTTTCGAGAGTGATTTTCAAAAGTGATTTCTTGAGTTTATCACCACCAAATTTATCCTAGTTTTTCTCACACATACTTGAGCTTTCCATTACTATATCAATCCTATAGGAGTTTTGTTGTGAGAGTGTTTTTAGGTGATCAAAGTGTTAAGATCACCAAAGTGTTCAATCTTGTATTTGAGGAGGCGAACTTGCGGGTTCGTGTTGTTTCGAGTTCTTGTGGGAGCTCGGTGTAGAGGTGCGGCCTTGGCAAGCTAGTGTACTTGCGTGTGTTGTTCTTGCGGGAACAAGAGAGGGACTTGTGAGTCCAAGAAGTTCTAGTGTGAACTCGTTGTAGGTGTTGCAACACCGAGTGATCCGTTGGGATCGGTTTTAGTGAAAATCCTTCATAGTGTTGAAGGCGGGGACGTAGAGCAAGGGTGCTCGAACCTCGAAACAAATCTCCCGTGTTTGCGATTGCTCTCTATATCTCTCACTTATATTTATATCTTGCATGCTTACATTGTTTATATATTTATATGCTTGATATATCTTGTGCCTTATTGATATATGCTTGGGATTGTTTGCTCACACTTGTATTCAACCAAGAGAGCCATAGTGGCATCCCAACTCTTAATCTAGAGGAATCTTGAGGAGATAGTTCAGAGCCCTTCACCGAGAATTCGGCTACACTCTTGTGTTATACTTGGTGTGTTTTGCATAATAGTTTTTAGTTTGCTTAAATAGTTTTAATTCCGCATTATTCATTATTAGATTAGCTAGTCACCTATTAACCCCCCCCCCCTCTAGGTGACCTACAAATGTGACGATATTTATATTCGGCTAGACCATTTTGTTCGAGATGAGTTGGACATAAAGAGCAAAATTGGATGCCATGAGTGGCAAGAAATTGTTGAAAAGTATATTTGGTGTATTCTCCGCCACCATCAGATTGTAAAAGCTTTTATTTTAGAACAAAACATATTTTCAAGTAGCGTTTTGAATTTGACAAAAATACCAAAGACTTCGCTCTTATAATGCATAGGAAAAATCCATGATTATCTGGAGTAATCATCAACAAATAAAACATAATATTTAGAACCTCGCACAGAAGTAATAGGAGAACTCTAAACATCAGAATAAATTAAATCTAATGGATTATTTGATGCAAAGTTAGATAACCGAAAAGGTAATTAGTGACAAAATGAAAGACTACCGGAGCCCGTAGTGGGTAAGCAATTATTTGATAACAATTTGGAGACGATGGGCGAGAAAGAATGGCCAAGACGAGAGTGCCAAACTTGACAGCAACTCGAGCACTAAGAAAAGAAAAGAAAGAATCTTAGCAGTAGAAATTTGGTGGTGGATGTTCATGAAATAGAGGACGTCGTTACTCGGTCCATGGAAAAGTATATTCCCTGTCTTTAGATCCTTGATATAGAAAAAATCATGAAAAAACATAAAGAAGTAGTTATTGTCACAGGTAAACTGATGAACAGAGAGGAGATTAATAAAAACATCAGAACAATGTAGGATATTAGAAAGCTTAAATGTAGAAGAGTTATATGGAAAAGCAGATGATTGGGATATAGGCAAACCTGCGCCATTCCTTACAACAATTTTGTCAGCTCAACGTTAAAAGTAGTTTGTTATTAGGCTAGCAATGGTTTCAAACCACAGTACATCCTTGTAGTATATATCTCTACTATATTTGTAGTATTACACACATAGCAGTTTGTTACAATTTGTTATAGGAGAAGATAGAAAATCATGGAGATGATCATGTGAACAACAGATTCTTATTGTGATGTTGATCTTGAAGCTCTAATTGATTCTTATTGTGATTCTGATCTTGAAGACTTTTTTTGTTGTTATTGAGTCTGCTAACCACTTCATGGATTTGTTCAAGAGGTTACTTTAGTTGAGAAATCTAGTAGAGAGTTGATCTTCCTATCACATCAATTACAATAATTCTCGATCCATATAAAATTATCTGAATTTTTATTAAATTTTGGCAGTATCTCCTCTGTAATTACTATAGTGCCTTGTAATATAATTATATAATTTCGGCCACAACCGACCTGCTTATCATATCCTCGAGATCACAATCTCGGCTATCAATAATCATAATGTAAATAAGCTCGAGAGTATCCTTCTCGGCATTCTTAATCCAAAACACAATTACAATTTTCAATACTAAACTCAAAATAATACCTACAACCACGCACATATCTCCATACATATATAAGGATCATGCTATCTAGTTCACGAGTCTAATGCATATTACATAGCATAAATATTAATTTGGTTTTTATATACAGGAACGAAATTGTTCATGAATGACTTAATATAAGTAAACTCTACAAAATGGATCCTTCACACAGTTTCAAAAGAAACACCAACAAAGCTTTAAATTGAGATTTTGCCCCTATCGCGGCCTGAAAATATTGTTAATATAAAAAAGAGCTTGATAGGCCAGTGAGTAAAGTCATGCAAGGGTATACAGAGTGGTACACATATAACGATATGAAGCATGATATGTGCACTAGGTAATAAATATGAACATGAATCAGACAAGATAAAGAGGAGCTTGATGTTATAATAAAGACAAAGCAACCAGAATACATATTCCAATGATCCTATTCATCAATCGAAAAAGTCTAATTCACTTAGTTATTTATTTTGTTTGTCTCTTGTAATAACATTTCATATTTCATCAGATGTATGTATTACTCAAATTCATCTCAATACTTTGCACATAAAAGCTCACGATATATCAAATTATTGTTTCAATATCTTTTATCTTACTGAACTCATGATAAAGTGCTTTTCATATCAGTACATTTTTTACACATATACATCACACAACACAACACATGCAACATGCAATACATATATGCACATTTATTTTCCTTCTCCTCCCCCACCATCTTCCTCCATTGTGTGTGTGTGAATAATACCCCGTCTTCTCCCCTTCAGTCTCTTCCTCCAAAAAATATGTACAATAATTTGTACGTGCATGTCACATATATTCACTAATACATGGTTCATCCTCCCCCTCTATAGCCCTTCCTCCACACACACGCATATTCAAAAAAAAAAAAAAAACACACACACATATATAAAAACACATTATATATATATATATATATATATATATATATATATATATATATATATATATATATATATATAAATGTACATATGTCCATAACTTCCCTGTCTTCCTCCACCCACAGCCTTCCTCCATGCTATGCAATGCACGCAAATGTAGCAACATATCATTTATCAACATAACACATTAATGCATAAGATTTATCAAGTTCACAATTTTCGGTTCATTTAGTCGATTTTCAAAATCCACACCCATATTTGTTTTATAAATGCATATAGATCACCAGTACTGTATTTTATACTACGCTTTCCCATTTAGGTTTATTGATGTATTCAATTCTATTTTTCAAGCTTTCGGTTCATCAACGACTCAATAATACATTCAAGATTCTTCTTTTATCGACATCGATACGTTATTTCTGTCCCTTCGCAAGTGGCACAAATTTAACCATAATCTCGACATATTATCAAGCTATATATTTGCATCAATTTTTTTGGAATCTAGATCGTCAAATGAGCAGAAGGTTTGCCGATATCATGATTACCGAGTTACACAATTTATACCAGATTATCAAGCTTACATAAGTAATGCTAAGATTAGCAAGGTTACTCAATTAACATCATGATTAGTTAGCTTATACAATTAATTCTATAATTAGCTAGCTTACATAGCTAATATGATAACTATCTAGCTTACACAATTAATTCTATAACTACTCAAGTTTCTGATAAGATACCAAGAACCAAATTATTAAAATCTAACAACAAAATTAAGTGAGAACAAGATAAAAACTTTACTCACTCTCGATTCGACAATTTTCCCGATATCAATGAAGCTCACGCAATCACCGCGCTAATTCTTATTTAATTATATATATAAATTAGGTTTAATATGTAATTATTAATAAAGTATCTAATAAATAAAACAAGAGGTGCTAGCTTACCTGTAGGTGATTAATTATCGTGTTAATAAATTACCAACACGCACAACCCCTTCTTCCTCCTTTCCCTTGCATACGCACTCCACACCCTCTCCTTTAATTAACAAATCCCCAAAGTTCCTACCTCCTCGTCCTTTTTCTTACTCTCGGTAGTGTTGGTTGAGCCAAATAGGCTCAGGTGATCTCGAGTCGTCGGATTGGCCGAGCACCAAATTAAGGAGAAAAGAAGAGATAAAGAGAGAGAAGAAAAAAAAATTAATTGGAGAAGGGATTTGGAGAAGAGAGAATTTATAGGGCTCTATCAATTTGGGAAAGTGAGAGGGAGTTCGAGATTTCTTGGATGAATAGTAACACAAGAAAGGATAATATATGAAGAAAAATTTGAGAATAATTATTTATTTAATAGAATTTTTTAGAGCTCTCTCTCCACAAACTCCACCAAATTCATCAAACTCATAACTCTCCACTCATCAACTCATTGTACTTATATATACCTGTGTACTTGTATTTATATACAATATTTTGTATTTATCCCCTTCTTATCCTACATACATATAAAAATATGTTTAACTTAACATAATTAATTAATTGCTCATTAACAAAATATTCTAATCCCTCACCACAAGGAAGTTATTAAAATATCATCTATAATCATTTTTATATATACATTAATTGAATATTAAAATATTAAATTAGAATTTAATAACTCGGGTGTTACAATGTTCATGTATAAATATAGTTTCACGTTGGTAAGTGAACAGAAAAATGATCAATTTAAATAGAAAGTTAAGGTCAAGACCTAACAACTTAAACTTTTAGATCAAATTGTTCTCAGCCTTTATTTAGGACCTATCGTGTTCCTCTATGAAGGTTCGAGTACTCCAAATAGCAGTAGTTCATGTCAAATTTGTGAAAAAAATCTTTTGATTGGTAGAAAAGTTACGCCTTTTGCTTTATTTTTTCCTAGTTAGATTTTATTAGGAAAATTAAGAATCTTATCGTATGGTGTATTAGGAATTAGCTAAAAGATTTGCTCCTTGAGCACCCTATTCTTAAACACGACTCACTTGATAAGTTTGACAACATAAACACCACATTCGAAATGATGTTAGTATAATCTATTGTTAAATTATCAAATAAAATTTTATCAATACAAATTAAAATAACTTGGGTCCATGGTTAAATAATTTTAGGAATATTTCGCTATAACCACCTACATTATTTCATAATTAGAAAAAAAACTCAACGTCATAATTTGATTCATTACAGCCTCATCTACGTCAGTATAAACTGATTCCTCCTAACCACCACTTGTTTTTATATTTTCATTTCTTATTTTACTCTTCCCCATTGCCTCTGACATTGCTCTCTCCTCAACATTGACCCAACGCAGAGTAATTCGCAGATAGACCTGCGTGGTCAGGTAGCCATGGGGGTTAAAAAGGGGCGGGGAGCCCCCAGGAATTTTTTTTTGGATCAACCTTTTTGCAGATCTCGTTTTGTTTGTGCTCACAATGAGTTTTGCCTGTGTTTAGATCTGAAAAGCATTGGGGATCATTTGATGTCAATGGATGGGGCTCTGATGATGATAGCGATGCTGATATGAATATTGCAACTCATGATCGTAGTTCTCTGTAAGAACTGACTCAGAAATAGGGCATTTTACATGATCACAGTCCTCACAAAAAACTCAAAAATAGGGCATTTAGTGAGGACTGCGATCATGATCGCAGTCCTTATAAAGACTTAAATATAGGAGTGATCGCAGTCCTTATAAAGACTTAAATATAGGACACTTTTGTGAATACTGCGATCATGGTCGCAGTCTCCTAAAGAAGACTGCGACCATGGTTGCAATCTTATAAAAACTTAAAAACATGACATTTTTGTGAGGAATGCGATCATGATCACAATCCTCAGAAATAGGGTTACAGTAATTTTGTGAGATTCTGATCATAGTCCAAGTCCTCAGAAAAAAGCACTCTTGTGAGGACTGCGATTATAGTCGCATTCCTCTATACTGTGATCATTTTGTGCAGACTGCGATCATAATCGCAGTTCTAAAAAAAGGACATTTTCGAATCGGTCCATTTTTTAAAGCGATTACTTAGGGGCATTTTCGTTTTTCATCGCTGATGAGCGCTGCAACGCTTGACACGTCGGCGTACATCCTTACTTTAAAAAAAGAGTTGGCTAAAGCGAACAAAATTATGAAGCTGAGTTTTTTCTTAATTACGATTCGACATAAGAGGTGTAGCAAAATGCCCCATGATTTAATCCAAATAAGGACCGATCTACAAACTTACTGCCGCTCTTGGATTATTTTTTAACTTAGATTAAAGGAATAAAAGTAATATGTAATTTCTCTCAAAAAATTCTGATTCAAGCAACTAAAATTACACAAGGTCTTACTTCAACGACCTATAAAAATTAATTTCTCTTAACCCTTATTCTTAAATTAGCTTTTTATTTAATAGTCAAACAAATAAATATTATTTACCCATTTAGAATATTTTTTTTGAGTGATTATCCATTTGGAATATTAACTTTAGTAGGATGCCACCATCTTTTGTAACAGTTTCCCTCTCACCTCAATGTCCATTGGCTCAATGCCTTAAAAAAAAAAGAAAAAAAAAAGGAAGAAAGAAGAAAGAAGAGAAGAAACAAAAAAGAAAAAAAAATGAGTAGAAAGTACAAAAGAAAGAAAAAGGAAAAAAGGCAAGAGAAAGGAACATTCAGATCATTCATTACAAAATGGGTCGCATCTAGACAATCCAAATCCGGTTTTGTCGGGTCGGATCCGTCCATGTTCGACCCACTACAATCCTATTACTCGGGCAGCGTATCAAATCCTGATACGAATATAGTTATTACAAATCCAAATTAGTCTACCCATGGATACAGTAGAAAATACGGTCGGATTTTATTCGATACGCTCTGAACCCTTAACACCTTCCCTTCCCCCGTCTCGGTCCCCCAGACCCTAAACCTAACCCTAATCTGGCGAGCTCGAGAAGAAGCTAATGGCGAGGATAGGAACATAGAAGGGCAAGACGGAGGCAAACAAGGCAAAGGGTCCCAAACTAGGGAAGAGGATGGGAGCCCCGAAGCAGAAATGGACGTCAGAGGAAGAGGAGGCTCTTCGAGCTGGCGTCGAAAAGCATGGTGCTGGGAAATGGAGGACCATACAGAAAGACCCCGAGTTCAGCCATTGTCTCGCTACTCGCTCCAACATCGATCTCAAAGTGAGCGGCCTCTCTTTGCTCGACTTCTAGGGTTTATTGGGTTGTTTAAGTTTGTTTTGCATGATCAATGTGTGTTGTTTGGTAGCCGCGGTTCCATCCGTTTGGAGCAAGTTTTTAACTTGCAGGTGTTTTTGACATGTTTTGGTTTGATTTATGAAGCAACGATACTTTTTACTGCAAATTAAGGTATAAAGTTTGGTTCTTTTTTTTTAAATTTTGTTTGAGTTGGAGGTAAGGTTTTGGGAATGGTGAACTTGATGGGTGATTACTTCTCAGTAGCGTTGTTTTAATTGGATGGTGATCAATTGGTTCTATATCTTCTTTTTTGCTTGTTCTCACTATTTTAAATTGGATCACAATTTCCTACTTGGATTGACTTTCTGTTAATATTACAGAAGATTTGTTGTCTTGATGGGTGAATTTTGTGTTTTGTCAGTCCTCAGAATTCTGAAACAATATTAGAATGCTTGTTCTGAATGAAGCATCTGTCATAGAAGTGATATTGTTGCTTTATTGGTAGATGGAATTATTCATTTACTTGGGAATTATGTTGTTCTTCTACTTTCTGTGATAACTTCTGTTTCTTAAAAAATGTTGTTGTTTGTAATGTGAAGTAAAGTTTAGACATGTGAGTTTTCTTATTATTATGAAGGTTTAGAAATGATAAAACTTATGTGTCCTCATTTGGGAACGAGGTTTAGTTTCCCAAGCTGAGTTTAGGAGAGTTTGGGGCTCAAAACAAAGTTAGTGAAACTGGGCCTTGTTTGGGAACCAAAATAGAGTTTGGAAAACTGGGGCTTAGATGCCTTCAAACCTCATGAAACTGGGGCTTGGAAAACTCTAATCTGAATGAGTTTCTGAAATTGGGGTTTGTATGGTTACAAAACTCACTTTCATTTTAACTTAAAGGAAACCCCATTTTCAGAAACTCTGTTGCCAAACTAGGCATGGAGATGGAGGTAACTGTGTCACAATATTACACATTCTATCTCATTTCTCCTGCTTCTTGCCTTGCCTCACCAGATCAAATGTCTTGAATGGTCTTTTCTTCAGTCAATTGGATCCTTTTTGTGTTTGGTCACAATAGGTTTTATTCATTCATTCACTTATTATCATCTGGTTAGTGATGCTTGCAGTCCTTGTCAGGTTCATTGCCTTGTACAATCTTATGCAAACCTGCAACTTCTGTGAGTTTTTTTTTTTTTTTCAGCAACAGTTGCTTATTGTGGGCGTGACTGAATTTTGAAGATTTTATAACCTTGCCATTTTCCGTTTGAGATTCTGCTTTTTATCTTCTATTATAATATTTTCTTTCATGTTCAGGACAAATGGAGGAATATGAGTGTCAGCTTCAGTGGCCAGGGCTCCAGGGAAAAGTCGAGGACACCAAAACCGAAAGCTCTTCCAGCCATTCCAGTGTCTAGCTGCCCAGGCAGTGGTGCTTTAACCCTAATTAAGGATGATGGAGTATCACCTGGCATGGACTCCACAAGGAACTCACATGATGGGAAAGTTCCAGGGTCTGTCTCACTCTTTTTTTCTCTATTAATAATAGTGGGGTAATGGCTAATTTTAACTTCTAAACTAGCATCATTGGTTCTATTATTTTACAAATTTGTGATATTTGTGATCTTTTTTAGCTGGATAGTGGCTAAGGATTGAGGCAAAGAAAAAAAAATTAGACATGATTCAATGTAACAAAAGGTAGAGAACTTTTTTGGTTAGAAATCGGGCTAAAATAATAAATTATTATGTTTAGAATTTGTGAGACAAGGGGTGTTTTTTAATCTTCACCACAAAACTCAATTACAGCAACACTTATACAGTAGAGAGATGCTCGAGAGTTTCAGAAAAATTAGAAACAATATTCTTAGAAGATCCGCCTTTTTTTAAAGAAAAAGGAAATGCATAAAGGAAAACCAGTTTATCAGTTTATGTTACAAGGAAACCAGTTTATCAGTTTATATTATCTGAAATTATGCTAGCAAAGTAGCAAGCCACAGAGAGGTGACGCAACATTACTCTCTTGTTTGTTCACCTTTATATAACTGAAAAATAAAACCTGTGGACTTTAATATGATAATGCAAACAACAACCGTTTATCCTGGGAATCAGGTTTTTTTTTTTTTTTTATCGTTCCGGAGAAAGGGGAATCGGGTTGCCTCAACATTTTTCTTTGTCAGTCAATAGCAGTGAAAGCTGACATCCCTGCATTCTGCATATTATGCATGTGTCTAGTTGATATTGGTGCTTTCTCGGTCATCCTGTTTTTGTTCATTACGTTGAAGAATATTTTTATCCATCTCTGTATACTTATATAGGAACATGATGTTTAGTTAAATTGAGAGATGATAATGTGAAGACATAACCGCTGTTGTCAAATATTCACAAATGCTGATGTTAAACATTCTATGTGAAAATTTCTCTGTGGACCCTCTTGTTCTTAAGACTCATGAGGGAAGTGGAATAATGTTTGCAATTGCATGCACTTTCACACGCACCTTCAAAAATCATCTCAATAGCAGTAAACCTGGTAAACAGAAAGCAGCTGATAGATCTATAGATGTATCATCCTGTGGATCCTGTTGGTTGAGGCATTGACACACCTCATAATGGACAGGGTTTCGATTCTTAAGTTGAGGAGTTACTGAAGCAACACCATAACACTTAAATGGATATAGTCTTATGTTATTTGATATTAATGTACCATTATTTATCACTTGCTTTATGAAAATTGTGATTATTTTCTGAATGGTGACAATTATAGCAAATTATAAAAACCAGGACACTTTTGAATCCAAAGCAGAAATATTTCTTAGGACCTTTCTTATTTCCACAGAATAAACTATACCAACTTAAGCATTCTTGGCACAAACTAGTTCATGTTAATACATAAGGTATAAAGATTCAAGGCATATAGTTATTTCAATATAATTGTTGCAATTGTGCGAGATTGAAGGTTAGCATATTCTCATTGTTTCTGACTTTCTAGAAGAATACTGATTATGTCATTCCTACTAGGTTTGTTCTTGCTATGTTATTCTGTTAGATAGGAGTTCTCAAACTCATCCATCCAGATGGTCATACGGTAATCCTGTTGTGGTTCAAGACATGCTGATTGAAAATGTACAGGAAGCTTCTGTCTGTACCAGCATAAACATGTGGAAAATTCTGTTTTGTTTGTTTGCTTAAAAAAATTGACAACCAGTCAGGTGACTCAAAATGTGCTGTTTTGAGGTCAGCAGGCCATATTTATCTTGATTCATTATATTCTTTTAGGCCATTTTTTGCTGGATTAATGATTATTTTCTTGTTATTTTGTTGCCTGATTTATGTATATACTATTTGTAGCATTCTTGCTCATTCAACTACAGTGCAATTACCCTTATGAGAAACCACGTTGTGTCGGTAACTAAATAAGTTGTATGTTTCTATAATGATTATGTGTCCACACTTGCGTGCAGAATAACAATTATCGTAGCAAGAGCTTATGTTTTCTTACCAGATAATAATTATTGTAGCTGGAATTTTAGGTTAAAAAAAAATTCTGCCAGCGGGGTGATTTGAATGGCAATTGTTTTGATGACTTTGGCTTTGTTTTGTCTACCAGGTATGGTGCAATGATTACTGAAGCTCTTACCGCACTGAAAGAACCTAATGGTTCAGAAGTTGAAATTGGTGCAATTAGGAGCTTTATTGAGGTTAATTCATTATCATTGTAGTCATACTATTTAAAGTGTTCTTTCACTTTTAAATTATAAATATAATTAGAAGCTGCACAATCAAGTCTATCATAGAATTTTACCGTATCCGTGTGCTATTATATTAACCTATTTGGAAAGTAATCTTGGGGCATATCTCAAGTGGATCCTCGGTATCTTGGGTGTTGTGTTTGATTCAGTTTTTTAAGCAATGAATAAAATTTTCAGTATTCTTCTGTGTGTGGATGCCTCTGTAGCAAGAGGTATTGGTTCGAAGCCCACCACACTAGGTTATGACCTATTCTACCTATAAGTTGTAAAAGGATTAGCTTGATAATTATCCAATAATTAGTACTCTACAAAGTCATGGCATATGTAAGGGCAACGTTGCTGGGAAAGATCTGCTGTAGCCTATAGTTTGCTAAGGAGATGAGATAAATGTGATGGAAGCAATGCTTTCTTCCTATTATGATGATCTAGGAAGCCCAAACATGTCACTGTGAGTGCTGCATCCGTGTCCAAAACACCGACATTGCATGATACTTGCTTGACATGTATTAGACACTTCAAAGACTTGTCAGTTTTAAAATAACAAAAAAAATGTATAAAAGGATCAACAGAAAATCCGAATAGATTTAATAAAAAATCAAAAAGGAGGAAGAAATAAAGTGGCAGGGAAGAAAAGGGTGGGGCGTGGGGTTGGGGTTCTCACCTGATCCTTATTGATGATGCAGCCATGCATCCTTTGCTTGCTGCTGCTTCCCATCATGCAGCTCTTCCAGCAGTCACTTCAGTCTTTCTGGTTAGGGGTGAGAGGGACTAGGTTAGGACTTTATTCAGGATGTGGGTGGACTTAGTCCCAGTCCGACCCAAGGTCAGTAATTTGTGTTCACTTCTAAATATAACTGGGCTTCAGATTGGGGATATAAATAGAACCTAGAACTTGACCTACTAACTTGTTTAGTTGATCTTCTACATTAACCCTCAACATTGTTACTTTTAACATGTACACTATGAGGTTCAACTATTTGAAAAGGGTTTATACTTTTAACACCTTAATAAAGTCAATTAGCACAAACAGTGCCTTAAGCTTCTCTGTTTACAAATATCTTCTTTACGGATTAAACTTAAAAATTAAAGTTTTTGTTTTAAAGGTTCTGCACGTACAACGAATGGAAATATACAACACTTTTTAATTTAAGTTTTACATACATGCAACAAACTATTTTAACAGTGTAGAAACTGAAAGGAACATGAACTGAAACTTATCGAAATTTCCGGAACTTATGAACTAAACTTTCAGGAAGCAAACAAAACTGAAAAGGAAACTGAGTTCTTAAACCTTGGTGGAGAAAGAATCGCAATGATACTTCTTTTGTGCATCAGCCTATCAAGGTTTATTATAGATGTAGTAAGGATCTGAAAGGTATGGGTTAATTTCTTCACTTTCACTAACAGTTTATATTATCATCTGAAGGACCATCTTGTTTCCAACTATCCATAATATATTCTGGATTTACATATCTTAAAATCGCTCATTGGGCATCATCAAATTATCTTAGCCTAGACAATTTTTTTTATCTACTATGTGTGTTGTTCTAAAATCTTGTAGGATAACTTTACTTAAATGGTGCAATTCTTTGCTGTTTTTCTGTGTATTCCACTAATTTTGTCCATTTTATTGTTGCATGCAGCAAAGACATGAGGTCCCAGCTAATTTCAGAAGGATACTTACTAACAAGTTGAGACGGCTTGTTTCCCAGAATAAAGTAGAAAAGGTTAGTAGTTTCTATCATCTAACGGACAGAAATTTATTATTTGATGATTTTCATATTATTTAGAAGTATAATACATCCTTGTTCGCCGGTCATTCACCAATCGAAGTTAATGATTCAAAGTCATAGTGAATTCAATGTTCCAATTATGTGCTGATACAAAAGGCATAATCTTAACCTTCTGTAGCCCATGTAGCACAAACATTGTGAAGTTGTGTCCATGTCAGACACACATCAGACATAACACTTCTTGTTGGGTCATAAAGTGTCTCCCTGCTATCTTAGAATTTTCTGTATTGGTGTGTCATGTTGGTGTTTGTATTCAGTTTGTAACCATATGCGTAAATCCATCACGAAACAGGATTTCTAAAAGGTTCACTCTTCGTAGTATTGATAAGATAACCTTATTCTAGAGCTGATAGAAAATTGATTAAGAACCATAAGTAGGGTTCTATGAAGAAACGTAGGCAAAAGGCTGTGTATTGATAGTGGTACCTTCAGTTTAGCTAAAGTCAAGGAAGGGGAAGTTAGAGATATACATTATGTTAGGCAAGCTTTTGAATGGTATTCAATATATTACCTGATGTACTTGCAATCAGGTCATTATGAACATAAACCCTGAAGATTGCAAGGAAAGAAAAAATTGAAAACAGTGGCGAAGATGATCAGTCCAACCATCACATCTATGCTGCCCAAGCCAAAGGAAAACACAAATGTAAAATCATCATTCACAAAATTAAACTGATTGATTGCAAAATGTATTCTATAAAGAGAAACTTCAAGAAAACTAAAGACTTAAATCTTAGTTCAAATAGGACTTGTCTCTCTGATTTATACACAGTAACACAGGTACCTCAAATTTGTTAGCTTGGCAATTTTATCATCCAAACTCTCATAGATAAGATATTGTTGGCCTCCTACTTCCGTCATTTGGCAGTATTCTCAGATAAGGGTGAGTACAAGTCCTTTTTAGGTGTAATAGCCACAGGCCTAAATCGTTTACAATTTTATGATTGAATGGTACTTGAACATGTTAATTCCTCGGGAATTTTTTGTCAACACATCATTGCAGTAGCATTTGCATTTTGCACAATATCCAGAATTGTAAGAACTAAGAGCACTGATCTCTCTAAAACGTGACCAAGTGACAAAATAAACTAAAATTTTGCTAGGGAAAGATGAAGAATTTGAGAAAACCTTACGCTGTCAACTGAGTCTTCTCATAAATTTCGTCTATCTTAGATTCTCAGGGTATCTATTTTCCTTTGTGCCTGCTTTTCACTTGATAAACTTTGGAATTTAAAGGTTTAGATTTTAGAATTAGTAGAATGAGAACATAACATATGGAATATAAGTTTTGGAAAAATACTGAGAAGAAATGGAAGTATAACATAGATTGATGGTCAAGAAGTACCTCATAGTGCTCATTTTCGTTATTTTGATCAATTGTTCATTAAGATAGTGGAATTGAAGAAGTTGTGATTCATAGAATGAAAGTGGGATCATTGGAATGGAGCTTTTTTTGAAGCTTTATGTGATTGGAGGTATACCCATAAATTGAAAGACCTGCTATATTTTATGATTTGGAATGTTGGGCAATTGAGAAATATATCAAAAAATAAGTGAAAATGAGGATGCTTAAATAGGTGAGTGACAATATAATAAGAGAGAAGATAAAAAATGAGTACACCTGTAGAGCTTCCTAGAGAACTGATTGAGAGATGGATTATGTATATCCTTGTGTGGTGTGTAAACTTGTGTAGTTCTGAAAGGATTCGAATCCTTCCTCGAATCCTTCTCACTTAAATACAATCATACATCATCCGAATACAAGATCCATTTTGTTGAAGTTGATTTATATTATTTCAAGCATCTATAAACCAAAATTTAAGTATTTTAAATATTTTTTTCCCATGCATCAAGTAGGGAAAAACGGACGGCCTAAATAGTGAGTTGGTTAGTTTAACGGTGTAGAATATTTGAAACCTAACAAAAATTAGTTTGTAGGGGTTTTTAAATGTTTATAACATGGTCAAATGGTTGGATCGAGAATTTGTATGTCTAAAGGCATAGATCTAACCAGCTTATTACTTTCAGCCCTCAATTTTGCGTCGCTTGATGGACGGGCAAAAAGTATTCAAAACACTTGATTTTTTTAATTACTTTAAATAATATAGCTCAACTTCAACGGAGTGGATCTTGTATTTGAATGTCGGATGTTGGTATTTGAGTGAGAAGTATTCGGGCTCGAATTCTTCCGAAATTACACAAGTCTCTCTCTCTCTCTCTCTCTCTCTCTCTCTCTCTCTCTACACACACACACACACACACACACACAAGGCAGTAAGTGCACCAATGTGGAAATGCTATATGATCACAGTTAGTGAGGCAATAATTACTTAAAGAAGGCCTAATTGAACTTGGATGGAGACAATTAAGTAGGATATGTTGATGCTTCGTGTTAATGAGGAGATGATCCTTTTAATAGAGGAGAATGGAAAAAACAATTAATGTAGCCAATTCTAAAATTTTGAGATAAAGGCTTTGTTGTTGTTATAGTCTCCTTTTCATATTTTGTTTCATAGAACATCATGCAATGTAAAATTTATAAGTCTGACCAGACTGCATTCATTCTCTTTTTTCACAGTTTTCCACTGATAACATCTTGACTGATTTTTTTATATTATTATTATTATTATTATTGTAACATAAGGGCTGCCACAATTACATGTGTAATATTGTTGAGGAACAGTTTTCTTGGTTCATTTTTAATTTAGTCACTATATATGGTGACACCGCATGCCTGTGGGGTGGTGGGTATCACATTATTCTATCATGAACTTTCTAATATTGTTAGGGATTACTGGAATGCAGGGTCAGAAAGGGTTTAAGCTCAAAGAATCGACCTTTACAACAAGAAATCCAACACCAAAACGAAAGGACTCAGCCCATCGGTCAAAGTTTCTTTATAGCTCTGGACCTGGGAACTCAGCCGATCGAAGCTTAGAGGAAGCTTCAGATACCATAGCTTACAAAATTGCGGAGGCAGAGGCTAAATCATTTCTAGCATCTGAAGCGGTCAAGGAGGCCGAAAAGATCCTCAGTATGCAGGAAGAGGCTGAATCTTTGGTGCTGCTGGCAGACGAGATACTTGAGAGATGTAAGTAGAGAATTAACTGTTCATTGATCTTGCGAATTTCTTTCTGATCTCTTATGCTGTTCAACACTGTAGGTAAACGCGGCGAAATTATTACCTTGGCATAAGCTGAGATTTTCAGTTTGATGGGCAATATCTTAAAGAAATGTACCTTTGTAGGTTTTTAACCATGTGTAAATTTAGGTTAAGTAGCCATTATTCTGGCTTGTCTCATCTGGGCTGTGAACTAGAGATGATATCTGTATGTGTGTATTGGGATGGGGTGAGTGGTGAGCATGTTGATTATCGAACGACATTGTAACATTACATTGATAATATAAGGTCAACATGACCTGCCTGCCTTCAGTTGGCAATTGGCGGCGTTGTTGAATAATCTCGAGTTTTTCAGTGCTCGTCCGGTTTCAATGGTTGCTATGTGCCTTGAATCTCAAGGTTACTGTGGACTTTCTTCAACTGCAGTTTTTGGTACCATTGAAAGTTTTTAGTTCTTATTTCTTACAGAAAGTTTCTTTTATTTATCTTCTCTTTTCCTCTTTTACTTGGTTCTGACAGAATTCCCACTTTATTAGAGCTTTCACCTCAATTTTTTCATGAAATATATCTCTCCATCTCGTGGGATTTTTTGAGATGTGCCATCTTCTCCACGTGTACAATCATGGTATATTATATGGTTAATTGACAAATCAAATTTGATGAAGATAGAATAGATTTTGGTTTGCCTTTGTCACGGATTCGTTGTCGACCATGTTAGCCTTCCACCGTGTTATTGGGTAATGCTCAGTGCACCACAAATATTAAATAATGCTTAGTGTGCCATAAATATGAGAGTAATTCTAATTGTACTACTAAATTGTTAATTGTAGTGCTAATATTATATTAAGGCATAATTTCAAAAAACTATAATTAACTTTTCTTGATTTCAGAAAAATACCAAGAAATTAAAAAAACACAATAAACTATCACGATAGTTTTTTTGAAAGCCTACTGATTTAGTGTTACAAGAGTCAAGCACCATCCGAAAATAGAATAATGTGGGCCGTTCAAGAATTCAAGGGAATGAACCCGGTGTACTAGCGTTTTGTAATAGCGAAACAATACAATTTTTTTTTTTTTTTTTGCCAGTCAAATGGTACAATATTTAGCAAGCTTTGTGTGCTATAATTTTATACTATTTTGATACTATAAGGCACAAGCATATGGGACTCATTCTCGTAAATTGTTATCATGTTCCACAGTTTAGTGTCCAAACTGAGGATAATCATGTCAAAGATTAAAGAACATGTTCCAAGGCCAGCACGGAAGAAGCATCTAAAAGATGAGAATTCTATAGCTTTTCATTGTAGTTTTGTTAACATTTCTGGAAATTCTATGAAAACTCGTGTGGCCTATTGTATTGTTTAAAGCTTTTGATAGTCTTTTTTGGAATCGGTTGAATAAAGCTAAGCCAAAATAAAAATACCACTGATGCAAACAATGCCTCCACCTCTGCTGGACCCCAACTCAGCTTTGAGCCTCAGTTTGCTCTCATTCACGACATTCGCCTTCTATGTGATGATGAAATAATGGACACAAGTGTTGTGCAATTTTCACCATCTTTGTTCTAGCAAAACAGTATATGTGTAGCTTGTTTGACAGCCAAAAATCGCCCCAAAATACCAAAATGGAACAAGTGTATTAAATACAAAAACAACTAATATTACGTCATTCATCTTTCTATTTGGATGGAACAAAGCCATTCACGCCAGCTTTAGGATTTAGAACTGGGGTGCCGGAGCAGCACTGTTAGTTTTTGGTTTTGCCATGGCAACGAACATGGCATAATGTATCTTTGCCGACATGCTGCTGCCCAGTGTTACATTTGCTCTTGATCAAATCAGAACAATTCCACCAGTTCCTTGTAAGCTCGGTAAATTCAATCCAACCAACAAAACAAAACTGAAAAAACAGTCAACTCCACAGACCTGCTCTGGGTTCAAGTACATCAAACTCGATGTGAGATATTTAAAGCTCCAAATAAAACAAACTGACCAGATGACCATGAATAGACCTAAACATTTAAGTTTGACATTTCAAATCTTACAAAACCACGCCTAACATAGATCCCACATCGCAGATGTTCAAGTCGATTAATCACTGCGAAAGATTCGCATCGCCAAGCCCCGCCCCTGCAAACAACCCAAAATGTCAATATGAGAATTTAATAATTACGATTATCAAAAGAAGACGGCGACAACAATGATGATACCAGTTTGTTGTTGCCAAGTTAATGTGTCATGTGCCCAATGTGGCCCTTAGCCGAATTGGGTTTTTGTGTGTGTGTGTGTGTGTGTGTGTGTGTGTGTGCGCGCGCGCGTGTGGGTGGGTGGGGGGGTTGGGGGGTTCATAAAAAAACTTTGCTGCTTGGTGTTGTGCTGTAATTGTTCCTGTCATATATGAATAAGAAAATTGATGTACAGTATTAGCAGTGAGAAATTTACTGGATAACACATGGGCCTCAAAGCTGGAAGTACCAATGCACTGAATACCGGTTCATACATCCCCATTCATGCCTCTACAGCAAAATGTGCACAAATGGCTACCAAACTGTGAAATGACATCTACCAAGCCCCCATAGCCACCAACAGCTGTGACCTAAATCAAAATAAAATAACTTTTGAGTTAGTTTCTGCAGCAAAATGATTATCTGAATAAAAGAAATAAGGAGATGTCCTAGCTTCAGTACAAAAGGATTGGGTTTTTTTTTTGTTTTTTTTGGGAGGGGTTGGGGGTGGTTTTTTTTGTGGTGGTGGTGGTGGTTTGGTTGTTGTGGGGGGGGGGGGGGGGGGGGGGGGGGGGGGGGGGGGGGGGGGGGGGGGGTGGGCGATGATTAAAAGAAATTTAACATGGCAGTGAATGTTGCACAACTGCAAAATGGCTTAGGCTGCAATGGGAGTCAGCACTGACACCAAGTTTCACAAGCCAAAGATGTGAAAGATAGTCTAACCAACAGATGCAACAGTATCAGCAGAAAGTCTAATCAACAAATGCATAAAGGAAAAGATTGAAATGAAATATGAAATTGAGGTCTAAACTATTCTGATCTTCAGACACAGAAACTTAAGCTACGCTAACTAGATTCATCTAGCTGCTTGCATAACCGGACAGCAAAAGCTTGCAAAGTTGACAGGAAGTCCCCACCCTACAAGTACGGTGGCACACTATGGCAGAATGGAATACTGAACTTCAGCAGTAGAATACGACTGAAAAATCCTCATTTTATCATCATCATCATCATCATCATCATCATCATTTTTTTTGTGTGTGTATGTTTGGGGCACAAAACAGTAGTCTGTCACTTCTCTGTTCTTTATTCCCATTTTCCTTTCAGATTTCCAAAACTGTAGATCTTAGTGCTGATCATGTCAGAAAAACAAGGTTTGGAGAGGAAAGGGTGGATAAGAAGGGAAATGAAACAGCCTGAAACAGTTAAGCAGTCAATTGCATGGTTAGCCATGATTCTTTTCCTTAAAGTTGCTTTACGTAACCTAAAAAGATATTTTCTAGTTATCGCATAGAATAATAAATATCTAAAAGTGAATGTTCATGATACGATACCTATGCTTATCCTAACTAAATTACGACTATGTAATACAAGGAAATAAATAGTGGACATCCATTACTAAGAAACTTGATGATATGCATTCGGAAAAGGCAGGAATTTATTTGAGGCTTACATCCATTCACATAATATCAAATGAAGAGACAGACAGATATTTATTTATATGCAATTTCTGACACTGGTCTATCCCAAAAGAGTGAACTTTTAGGGGGGAGATCTTGTGGGGGAGTGAATTTCTAGGGGGAAAATCTTGTGGGGTTCATTCACTTTATGTCTTGTCTGAAAATAGATGGTTACATTACTCAACTATGTGGTTTCTGCATTACTATCTGTCCTGAGAAAGAAAATGGAAAATAAGTCATAACAAGATGGCCCAAAACTAAAATAAATGAAACGAATCCTTCTTCTGGAGCATTTATTTTCTTCTAAAAAGATAATGACATCTTCAACAAGTGGTCCCTTGTAAAGGATCTGTAGTTTGGCTTTCAAGACTTCCACACTTCCAGTCCATTATTGAACAAAAAGGATGAATGAAACAGAAACATGAAAATTTGATGAATTATCGAGTAAAAGGTTCCTTCCTTCCGCATAGAAAACATTATAAATATGTTTAATATCATTTTCAGCAAAAAAAATTAGCGGAACAAAAATGAGTGCAAGAACTTAACTAACATATGACATTCGATAACATTTATCTTTAACACACCCAAGAAAAACATGATATTTCTTATTTTAAAAAGAAAACAAAGACAAACATACCCCAGAGGGATGGAGGCAGACAGAAAATACTGACTGAGGAGCACACTGAATTTGTGAAAGAACACTTCCATTAATGCTAAACCGTGTCAGCAGAGGTTCAGCACCAGCTGCCATAATCTGAGAGATGGGGAAAGTTAACAATCAAAGAAGGAAGACATAAACCATAGTCGAGAATAGAAGTTAAGAAATTACCAGTCAAAAAAAAAAAAATCCTAAAGCAGTGAACTTTATAGATCAGTAAAGATTTTATAAAAAGACTTGAAAAGAAGGGGGGGGTGGGGGTGGGGGAAGATGATGTCAAACAATACCTATGCACAAGAAAGTAAATCATATTAAGATATATCAAAATGGAAGATCAGGAGTCAGATTTAGTTAATAAAGCTTGGATTGGACTTGAATATGGAGTATATGTATACATAATCTGTTGCTCATTACAAGCCTAATATACGACCATAATACATATAATCCACATTACCCATTACCAATTTGGTATCACAAAATGGAATTGGTGCAATAGCAACTGGAGAACATCTGCTCACACCTTCAAGCATTTATTTTGTTAATTGACTGTTGCTTCATCTACATATTAGTTCACTAGATAAAGGTCATTGTTCAAATGGGTTATACCCGCATCTATTTGTGCTCAATGGTGATCATTGTCCATATCTGAACTGTATCCGAACCCATTGTTATATAATATGGATATTAAAATTTCATTTGAGAAGATATCTGTATCCAATAAATGATATTGTACATGAATATTGTCAGACCTATATCAATCCATATCCAATCCATTTACATCCCAAGAAATCATGGCAAGTTTTAAGTTGAAGAAAATTAATACAAAAGGTAAACACCTGTTAGAAAAAACAAAGAAATCTTTAATTTAACAAGCATTTACATGATTCTGACTCTATTTGTAAATTGATATGGTTCAGTAGGCAGAGGCTAGCAGGCTACTTTTCTCTACAGACCTCTCTCAGGCTTAGACCAGGATTACCTGATAATCTCATCCAAATCCGACCCGATTTTTCAGGTTTGGATCCATAATATTAAATCCATGGATCATTTGGAAGGTTACATATCCTGGAAGATCCTTTTCCGTGTGGGGTCCAGATCTGGATTCTTCAGGATACAAACATGATAACCCAAAATATATGCATACTCTAATTCAGCTAATCACAGAGAACCCCAATCCTTTCCTTCCCAAGACAATTTGTGCATATTTGCATGTAATTCATGTTCAGACACATCTAATACTGACAGAAAATATTAAGGGAAAAGGTAAAAATAATAAACAAGAAAAGCTTATCATTTCTCTCTATTCCTTAATAAAAGTTGGTGTATTAAAGAAAATAAATTTAATTAATCGTTTCCATTAACTAAATTCATTTACTGGGATTGGATCCAGGAACAAGACAATAGATTTCTTAATGAGGTGGGAGAGATGATAATGCAATGCATTTGTAATACCCCAAGTTAGATTGTATAGTCCCACATGGGATTTCCATTGAAAAAGTCTCTAGCATATAATAGTTCCCATGAACTCAAGAATTAATCATAGCTAGTTCCTACTAGCTATGATTAATTCTTGAGTTCATGGGAACTATTATATGCTAGAGACTTTTTCAATGGAAATCCCATGTGGGACTATACAATCTAACTTGGGGTATTACAAATGCATTGCATTATCATCTCTCCCGACTCATTAAGGGAATAAAATTATATACTCGGGGTGTGACAAAATAGTATCAGAGCTAGCACCAACCAGAAGTGTGTGGAACTAGATGCCACATGAAACTAAGTGTTACAAGGAGCAAAGTGTCACACCATATAGAGATGTGGTGACCTCTTAAATCTGTGAGAGTCACCTCTAAAATTTCACATCGCCTGGTGAAATGTTAACATGACGAGGATGCCATATCTTAAAACATGAAGAGTATGTAATACCCCAAGTTAGAGCGTATAGTCCTACATGGGATATCTATTGGAGAAGTCTCTGGTATATAATAGTTTCCATGAATTCAAGAATTAATCGTAGTTAGCATTTTTTAGAGAGGAACCGTGAAAGAATATTATATACTCGGGGCATGACAACATTTGTAATGAATCTGCAAGTGATCTTGTAGAAACCAACCACTTTCAACACACTCTAAGCTTATTTTATTTGGGAAGGTAACATGTATCATATCAAGTTGTGCTGAAAAAAGTATGTGATGACTATAGATACGCGGTCAATATATATAAAAAAATCAAAGAACTAATTGAAAAGAAAATAAGAGTGAAAAAGATCTAATAATATGAGAAACCAGATATGATACCTGCTAAATGCAGAAACAAACTTTGCAGTCCCAATGTGACAGGGCCCACATAAGACTACTTAATCAAAAATCAAGACTCCTGCTCTGCTTAAACCCGCGTCTAGTGTTCCTTTCCCTATAATAACTATCTAAAGCATATACCAGTATTGAGAAACAATATACATTGATTTAAACAAAGAAACTAGCTGTAAAGATTTTAGATTTATGAATAAAGTTGGATAAGATATATAATGAATCAAAATTTATACAAGCTGACATAACAATTTGAATCATCAGCAAGAAGTAGACCTACAGATGCTAAACATATTGGAAAGTAACATATGGAATTGAACAATTCAAATTATGTTCAGTAAAATATAGTTAATTCGGTGAAGAAGTAAAACTTAATCCTATGAGAAGATTCAGTGATTGCAGATTGCTAAGGAAAACTCATTGAGATTAAAATTGCAAAGCAAAACATGCCACTTCTCCATCCTTCTACCGAGGATATGACAATTAGCGATCTTGCTGCTAAAGTTCCCTTGAGGGATAAATAGAAATCAGCCATTTGAAAGTCTAACCATAGAGGAACTCCAAATCGAAGGTTGCAATTATCATAACTTGTGCAATTTTACGCTACTGTTTTATTTTTTTTTGAGGGAAATTTTACGCTACTGTTAGACAAGCCATTTTTTTAGCAAAACAAATTTATAAAGTATAACTGTGCTAGAAAGATGGACTTCCTAAGTATGCTCCAAAAAAAAGAGACAAAATATAATAGCTACACAGATTTCACAGAATTACAGGCTTATGTTCATTACTTTAGTATTGGGGTATTCAACATGATAAAAACAGAGATGTCAAGAATCAATAGATCCATCCCAGAAGGTGATAGGATAAGACTTGTTGATATTACCATGATTTGAACCAAAATAAGAAAGAGTATTATAAGCAAAAATCACAAATATCTTAATGGAAAAAAACACCTTTCTACTGCATAAAGGAGCTAGTCCATCATAGGAGAAAACAAGCAACAGATATACCAGAGCCAAGCAAAATAAAGGAAAAAAGAAATGCAATGGGAGTGACACTGAGAATGGATTATAGACACATAATTTGCAGCTTGATATGAGTATACGACAAACAAGTGACTATCACGTATAAAACTGGGATTTACAAGATGCACAGATTACGATTCATAAATATCAACAAAAAGGAGCTTACTTGATTGTCGTCAAACAGCAAATCTTGCGTAGGAGCACGGCTATCAATGCTAAAGATGCATTCACATGAAAGTAGACTCCAAGCTGATAATCCCCTCCCAGTGCCACAAACCTGGGGGAGGAACAAACTGATTTAATAATAGATTTGATATGCCCATCCATACATAAAAATGATAAAACTGCACATTCTTCATATTAGAATGCAGCTAAACTAGAATGTGCCTTCAAAGATTGAAGCCCTTTTCTAAAAAGAACCAATTAGAAATGATATTAAGTAGAAGGAATGAGAAAAAAATGAATATAAACACCAAAGAGAATGGAAGACTGCCAATATTTCATTCATCCATTCATACATACGTACGTACATGCATACATATATGCTGGCAGTGCTGCTAATGCTTCAAATATTTCCTACAAATAATAAACAGTTCAAGCATTCTTCGTACTACTGAAGTCTAAAATATATGCTGAGGTAGCGCTAGGATCAATTTTACTTAAACATACTAATAAGCAAGTGCTTAGGAAACAAATTGTAAAAGAGAACGACTTTCTGGCAAAAGCTTTTACCAGCCAACTTTCACTTGTATCAATGGCTATGCAACTGACCCATGAAGACTCCTTCAACTTATAGCCCTTTTCAGGATATATAACTCGAGTACATACTCCGCTTCTACAGTCTGTAGATTACAAGTAATAGCATGCATTAGACGACCAATATGTTTTATGCCACTAGTATAAGGAATGACTTAACTAACACTATAATGAGATTCTCTTGAATTTTTTGCTGATATGATAACATGGTGAATAACTATGTTCCACGGACACGGCTACTCTGACACGGACACGATAAGCGGATCTTGGCAAATTCTTTAAAATACACACGACACGCGTGTCAGACACGCGTGTCAGACACGTTTAGGACACGACACGGCTCCATGATAAGAGTGTCTGTGCTATATAGGTGAATAAGATTGCTGTGAAGGAAGCAAACTGAGTTGTATGTGGATGCTACTGTGTTTCTTTTCTCATTTCCATGTTCTCAACAATTTTAGTTTTCTAGAAAATTAGAGGAATAAAGGATCGAATGTGATAGCTGTATTACTAAAGAACATACAGACACCAAAAAGAGAAAGTAAGCTGTATTAATTGTATCATACGTAAACCGGTAACCATCACTCAGAAAAAAGTTTTTGGAAAAAGAAATACATGTAGCCTCTTCCCTATCTGCCAAAACATGGGTTTCTTTATTTAAGGTTTATCGCGCCCTCACAACCAATTTTATACATAAGAAAATGTGTTTGCTATCAACGGAATCGACAATAGCAAGTGGTTCCAGTATGCAGTTGTCCAATTAATTCTAGACTCTTTTAATTTCTGACTAACTTATCATATTGGCTGAGCTTTCTACACAGTTCCTTATTGGGCATATGGGTAGCAACTTCATGATTACATTATAAATAATTCACAAGAATGACAGCAGAAAATTTATCCCAATTCTTTGGGGTTGGCTACATGAATTCTTTTTCCCCATTCAGCTCAAGGACCATGTCAACAACTTAAGTTACCAACTTCATGACTGTTTACGCGTTTACAATAGTTTAGAATCTATTCTACTTTTCACATTAGATGCATCCAATTTGGTATTGACCTCCTAGTCAACAACAAAAAAAAAAGTTGTTAAAGTGTAATCAAAGGTACAAGCTTACCCCATATACGTGATGTCCCATCTTCAGAACCAGTAATGATCTGGAAGAGTACAGGGTGAAGACATAGAATAAAAATTTAAGAAAAAATATTACCAAACACCTTGTGAAAAAACCAACTAACTCTGTAAGGCTATAACATGATTAGCAATGAAGAATGAATGATACAGTGGCAGGCCTGCTATAAAAGTTGCAAGCTACCAACAGAAAATCAAATTTTTGAAGAAAGCAACTACAAGTCCACTTCGGACCCACATTATCAACTTTAGATTTGGTCAATGGGAATTCACTTGCTTTGAGCATGAAATACAATTAAATTGAGCAAATACATAGAGGATTTAGGCAAAATCAAGGAATTGGAAATCATGAAATAGCAATTCTACGTCTTACGAAAATTAAGGGATGCATCTTTTTTCTTTGAGCAGTGGTTGCAATGAGAGGAGGGAACTACACATATCTAAAATTAGGTCAAGGAAGCAGAATAAATATTGATCTCCCAATTTTATAGAACAAATACCTTGCACACAAGTTATGAATGAAAGCCATTATCCAATACAAGACAAATGATCTCAGAGAAGTATATGACACCATAACAGGAATGCTGGATCACTTAAATCAGGTATAGGTAGAGACAATTCTAATGAAATAATATGTGGTTGACAAATTGTATCGAAACTGAAGCATATTACCTGGTAACTTGTGTTTCAGAGTAAAGCTGCATGCGCCTATTTTATTTTGCATATAATTTATATACAATATAGATAGATGTAAACCTCATGTACAATTTGGAAATGGTATGAGGATGGTATATAGCCAAAAGGTGACCTTACACCTCTGCCAAAACACAAAGAAACAAGGTATTAGCTAATTATCTTATGTGGAATAACTACCATACTTTTGTCTTTTGTGGTATAAGCTATACCATGTTTACTAGGAATTGCTTATAACCATGGTATAAACTTGCTTACAAGTTACAACTGAAAGCCCTCATTACCACTTTGGAGTTTTGCTGCAGGGACGTGGATACTAATTTGGTATCCGAGTCACCAAGGTTAAGATCAGGCCGGGCATGGATTTCTATGCAAATTAGTTAGAAAAAGAAATATACTATTGCCCAATTTCGATCCATGAAAAAAGGGCATTCAACCCGCGTGATAAATATAATTTCCTCAACCCACAGCACAAGTTCTGAAATTTGGTGTGGTGACAGGACATTAATACTATTAAGTCTTTGCCACTACACTAGAACTCTGAACTTGTGGAGATTGAGGGAAATACTTTTAACACTCCCTTTTGTGGCTGAAACTGATTTTTTTCTCTGCAATGAAATTCTTTTCCAAATTTTGCCTTAAGCACAAGCCCCATTGAATTTGAACCTGGTTAGCTTTCATACCATCTTAATGCCCTTGCCATTACACCCAAACTGAAAAAAAATTGTGTTGAGGCTTGTGGGAAATACATCTATATTGTAACACCCATATACCAAAGGATACCTATGATAACCCAAAAGAAATCGAGAATTCAATTAGTTGACTTCAAATTCCATATTGTCCTTGTAGATATCAAACCCATAAACATATTGAAAAGTATCATCAAACTGGAAAAACTAAAATCCAACAAAATCATGTTGGTAAGAGCACTTGTTCAATAAAATTAAAAGAATACAAATAAAGAGTATCTAGATGTTGTTTCCAGATGCTGGTATTCAAGAATATATTCTAAAAAAATTCAGGTTCATCAGAGAAGGATTCAAGAAGCAACCATTGATATCGGTTAAAGGTATGATTGCAAGGGGCAAAATTCTGAAGCAATAACACTTTTTGGCACTTCTTTGATAAGCATCACGCTAATTGGAAGATTATTTCATGTAATTTTCATGCTGAAACTGTTTAAATAATATTCATTCATCCAAATATATCAGAAAAATAATTAATATAAAAATAAAAAAAATATGCTCCAATATAGGAAGTGAGATACATTAAGTTCCTCGATGAGCCGAGCACCAGTGTTTATCTAAGGTCATCTAAATGTAAGTAACTGCCAACTTTCTATCATATGCAATTATTTTAGCAGAGTTGTCAAAAATCAATTTTTTATGTTCATGAATAAATGAGTTTGGATGTTCAATTGCCGTATTACTGCCATTTTGGTGCCATAGCTCTTTTAGGATTTACCGTCAGTGAATCCATGTCCAAGCTTCACGTACACAAATCACAGCATCAGTATCAAAGTCTTTCCCTATCAAAATGGGATAAGCTATGGAGCACAAAGCCATAGAAAAGGTTCTAGGAAAGATTAGAGGAATTTACTGTTCATCAACCTAACGTCAAGCCGAATTTTTGGTTACATTCCTGGCCAAGGGCGATACGGACAGAAAGGGTTTCACATAGAACTTACCAGGCCATATAACAGTTAGGAAAAGACAACTTATCAGTAATACAATTTAAGCTTATCGAAAACGGAGCAACTGTCCTGATATTTCTCCTTAATAAGAGTCTAGAAGAATGAATTAAGATGAAACATTTTCTATAGGGAATTGCAATTGTTTCTAGGCATCTTACAGACCAAAGAGCCACAAAGGAATCCCATACTATCATAGATCATTAATATGATTTATTAATGCTTGCTATGTATCCATGTCCTAGGTTTCCATTATTTCCCGTATCAACCTATCTGCATGAGCCTGTCATGCTCCATGTCTGATCCACATGTGTCTATGCTCCATGTGTGATCCGTATCTCTGTCTATGCTAGAAGTTCATTAGTATATATAAGTTTCCATTAAGATTATTGCAAACTAAAGTAAGTTTGTGGCATACTGTCTTAACTGTATCACAAAGAAATGTTGAATGTGCTGTCAGAAATTTTATGCAAGAAAATGGAATAAACACAATGAACAAACCTGGTTACTGGATTTACGAGTAACAACACAGTGCAAGTAGTCCGAGTGCCCCTTAAAGACGACTTTTTTCTACCTGTCTCCTGCAGTAATAATGAGTCATAGTGGTATGCAAGTTTTTTCCCAAAAAAAAATAAGAAGAAGAAAAGGATTTATTGGAAAATATCAACCTAATCGAGCAAATATACAGTTCCTCTGAAATCTTCACTCATAACCTAGCATTTTTACCTTTAATTACGTACCATATCCCAACAATAAGCACAAGAATCACCGGCAGCAGAGAAGATGGATCCTTCCTGTTTAAGAACATAGCAATATGTCACATAACTATAAAGTACAAAGTTGAAAAGCAATAAAGCATAATGACAAAAATTAAAGATTTGATGAAACATAAAGTCAACTCCAAGGATCTAACATGAATACAATTGGATGGATGTTCAGAAGCAAAGACTGCTGGTCAATTATGAGGCATAGACGGGTGTTGATAGTGTAAAGGTAAATATGTCATACACTTGTCGAAAGAAACAAGAAATGGTTATCGATCAACCTCTTTTCTGATCTATGAACCAAGTGGAAGACATTCTGAAAAGTTTTCCCACTTCATGACAGACCAGCTTGATAAGTTTTTCCTAAACGGCTATAGGTTAAAAAGAAAAAAAAAATCTCTCAAGCTGAGCACTCAGTTAGTAATGCCCGATAGCTTGTGCACGCTGGGAGGCTAGATAAGGAATCAGACTGGACAGATGAATTATTGGTAATTTAGTATCAACAAAGATAGGGATTACACAGGACTCTAATTTAAGAGTGAGATAAAGCAAATGTCAAGATAGTCAAATTTGGTAAAAAGTAAATAGAAAGAAATCCTCCTACTATATACATTAGTGAGATCAACAGTTCTTAAATGTACCCGAACAATCAGGCAAGTGTTGCATAATTGGAAGGAGAAATTATAAGATTATAGTTGGGATTTGAAATATGATCAAAGCATAAAAGATATTAAGAAAATCAAGATATCACTTGATAAACAATGTCAGAAATCAAGAGCCGAGGCAATTTAAGTGGAGGAACTGATTTCTTGGACAACCAATTCATGGGAAAATATCTAATTATCAATTAGGATTTGATCTCCTTATGCCAATTGTATTTGAACCCATTAGTACAGTTAGGGGCTTAAATTATTTAGATCAATCAAATATGGGAAAGCATTTAAAGCAAGGGGATCATATGACTGAAAATCTGAAGGTTTAAATAACAGAGGGCTCAGGAGAAGTTAAGAGAAGCCTTTGCAAATGATGGGCTTGTAAAGAAAATTCTTTATTAGAAAGTGGTACAAGAATTGCTTAGTCCAAGTCTTTTTCCACATTGGAAATAGATTTTTCACATATTTCAACTAAATTAAACTCATTCGAATATTAACCATGGAATATAATTTATTCATCATGGACGACTATACATCAATGGTTACTATAAACCATAGATTGACCGTAATATGCTTGTGAAGTGGCATGAACAGATCTTTGACAAGAAGATAAGAAAATTTGAACATTTAACAGTTTCTTCCTTTCAAAATAATTCATGACTGGCATCAAATTAAATTATCTGCCAAGCGAGACTACAAGCTTCCACTTTTTTCAAGCTTCTGACAGAATATTCATTCTTCTGTTTGATAGTTACTGAAATTTTAGCATTGCTGATCACTGGCATATGCTTCCAATCATTTCCATTGGCCGGTGTTCCAAATATAGAACATCTACTATAAGTGACTATCATGAAAATTCATCAACAGAATGTTAATGAACAGAGCAAAATACACTTTATCATCAGGCATCATTAAGTTTGTTACATTCTTCCAATTGTCTTGGCTATTTAAGCTTTCGATGCATATCATACACAAAAGAAAGTAACTATCAAGTAAAAAAAAGGAATTGGATGGTATACCATTTCTTGCAAAAGAAACAGGATATGTAGAAAACTCCTAAAGAAAAAGTGAAGAAAGGGGTAAAAAAATTACACAATAAACAAAGAGGAGAAGGTGAAAGAACAAACCTGTTCGTTGATTGCAATGGCATTGCTTTCAGGAATAGGGGAGAGTGCACCCCAAGGACCTCTGAGTTGTGAAAAAAAATTAGTAATACGGAACAGAAAACAAGAAACTAACATGAGAGCTATCAAGTGTTTAGCAATAAATATGAAAAGGCACATGATAAATCATACAATTGCTAAATTCAGAAAAGGTACCAATTGAAACTACAGGCCTGAGACAGAAAACAGTTGCAACTATTTGATCAAGGCATTCTTGGCAGGCGTTGTTTCGTACTGAGCAAAATCCTCATAATAGTCCCGTTGCAACAATAATAACAAAACCTTTATTCAAAACTTTGGGGTCGTTCACATGAATCCTTTTTTCTCTGTCATAACTACAATATCCTTTTTACTGCCTCAGTCCATCCCCGCCAATGCCTACCACTAGTTCTTATTGCTCCATCCTGTAGTCATATCAATCCTAATGGCGCACTCAATAATCTCCTCTGCACATTCCAAACTCCAAACCATCTTAACATATTTTCCCCAGGTTTTAACCTCAATTCTGTCCATCCTTAATTCTTATAGGACACTTGTTTCTTATCGTCTGTTTTAGCATATTTCCACATATCCATTCCAACATCCTTATTTCAGCTACAATCATTTATAGACATGCCTTATTGATTGTGCAACACTCCGATCTACAAAGCTGGCTGGCCATGTAGCAGATAATAATGATAAAAAAAATCACCGTAAATTTTGCGGGTATTCCAACAATCAGATAGTACTAAAGAAGCATTTATTTTCTTTCTGTCAATTACTTTCTTCAAAAGTTTCAATCACTGGCTAATAAGCTTGATTCTATAAAATTTTGTTGAACTTTTTACTTCTCAATAAATTAGACATTTTCTCAATGTAGTCCTGGGACAAGGCAAGACATGAGGCATAAAATAACCAGCATGGCTGTGTAAAGTGCAATTTGAGATACGTGCTTCACTAAAATGAGGCTTTGTTTTTTCTTAAGGTGATTCAACAAAATTAATCTAGAAGCACGATTATATAGAATGCATAACAACTAAGTATATAAATCTACAACTAAGTTATATGCAAATTAAGAGAGTAGACATTTGAATTACCAAATGATCGAACATAATGAAATTTTGAAATATCCTTTCCTTTTACAGATCACCCAACTTAACACCAATAGTTGTAAAGTCATTGTTGTTAGCTCCAGAGAGCAGTGCCCACTACTCTGAAAATGGAATAGAAAGAGAAAGAAAAGGAGAGAAAAGAAGAGGAGAAACAAGAGAAGAAGAGGGGAAAAAAGGAAAAGGAGAGAAGTGCAGTAAACAAATGAAGAGAAGAAAGAAGGGGGAAAAAGAGAGAAGGTGGTGATCAGCAGCCAACTGGTTTTCTTTTTCTTTCCTTTTTTGGTCGGTTGGGCTCTCTCTCTCTCTCTCTCTCTCTCTCTCTCTCTCTCTCTCTCTCTCTCTCTCTCTCTCTGGTCATAATTAGGTTGACCCGTGTACCCCTAACCCTGAGCCCTGACCCGTGCCCAGATTAAGGTGACATGTACTATTCACAGGGCAGATACAAGTGATTCATGCACAGACCTGCGAGTTGACGTGTCAACCCGACTTGTACCCATTAATGGCTCTAGAATTCTGAGTTCTTTGGACTGAGGGTTTCATGTTCTAAAATATGACTAATGGCACACAAATCATTACTGGCATCTAAGAAATATCTCACTTTATTATTTGATAAACTATTATAATTATGATTTTACTATGCTTCTACATTTTTAAAATCTAAAAACAATTAAAAGGTAATGTTTGTTAAAGCTTTCAAAGTATTGAGCATCTTATTGTGTTAAAAGTTAATGTCATGCAATTTCTCAATTAAATGCTGGACTAGAAATTTATAGCTGAATGATTAGAATCTTCGACCGGGCGGCAAGATTGAGCTGCGGGAGGATCTCAGATCATGATAATCGACAACGAGATCGAGACTATTTTCAGTTTTCAGTCTCACGTCGAGCAGCCACGAAGAAGAAAAGAAAAGGAAGGAGGGAGAGGAGCCGCAGGGAAGAAATGAAAAAGAAAAGAGGGGTGAGGGCCAGTGCTAGGATTATATATTTTATCAATTATGTTTAAGCTAAATGGTATCTGCAGGTTGACGGGTTAACCTGCTACCCGACCAGTTTAATAAACGGATTAAATAGTCGAGTATAAGAGAGTTATACCCAAATAGCTCTGACCCATACCCATTTAGAGTGGGTCAGGTTAGCGGGTCGGGTTTTGATTGCCACTCCCGGGTGGAATAACGACACCTGATGAGACTGATCACAAATGTAGCGCGTGAGGTGCGCCTTGAGCCTGGTTCAAAGTGGCACTTGAGACGAACAACATATCAGGCGCCTTCCCAAATTGCTCTACCACAAAAGGTTTCAAGGTGACTGCCGCTGCACAAGGCAATTATCTTGCATGTCTGTGAAAACACTACATTCTCTTAGGTTTTATCATTTTGTGGAACAAATTAGCCATCAATTACTTTGAAATTACAATAGGAATGAACAGGTTCTATAGCACTGAAGACTTGTCCAATTTCATTTTCTTCAAAATATTCTCATCTTCAATAAGACCAACTTTGGTAGGCAGCTGCTACCATGAATCAGTCGTTGAGCTCTACTTCCAGTAGAGAATCTCGTCTGTGCCATTCGAGTTATATAACACATGAAAATAAACCCCCACCCAACCACCAACCACTCGCCTAAATTTTTTTCATTTACTATGATTATTTGACCTTCTATATTAGTAAAGTTAACAACTTATCATTCTATAGCAAATTCCCTGTGCACATGAAGTGTTGTCAGGTTGGCTTTATCATGTCAGTTTTCTGGTGGTCAAGGCAACTGAAGATCCTAGGATCTACGAAGACGTTGTTGACTCCTCATCCATAAAATATAAACCCAACCAACCTAGCAGTAGTAATACCGTGAATTATAAAATCTTTTTTTTTGTCAATCATTAGTCTGGTCAGATCACTGATTTGGTTGGCCGAGTAAATAGGAAAGCTGTGGAAAGCGTCAAATTAGAATGAAGTGCAACAATTTCATAAGATTATCATAGGGCAGACCATTTAGTTAGGTAGGTACAGACTGGTTCAGACGGGCTACCAAATCCATATCTTCATCCATATAAATGCCAAAGTAAAGTAGGGGTTGCTCACTTGCTCCTATGACAGCTGCCACAAATAATGTGTGCAGAAACAGTTAGCGGCAAGTAGGGAACTGGAAACACCAGAAGTGGAGAAAGCACCTAAAATGGCCACATGAAATTGAGCGACTCACTCATGGCAGCTCAATCAATTATGGAACAGAAGACATACAATGGTGGAAGGAAGAAGCAAGAACGTACAAAATCTAAGCCTTGCTAGCAATCAATTGAACTGATCCTAAACACTCTTCTTTTCTAAACTTAAGATCAACGGATCAAAGAAGGATTTTTTGGTAATGGAGTTATTTCATTGTTACCCCTTGAACCAATGCCCTGCAAATACTACTTGCTTGGCATAACACCTGTCTGAAAAAGGAAACTCAAGGACAATACTAAAAATAGGTGGAACAGGTTTCACATAAAGTAAAACTTTAAAGAATGCCATTTCAATCCTCAACGAACATTTGGGAATGTCTATATCACAAATATGAGATCTGCAGGGTAAATCTAAAAATGCTTTGAGTTAGGGAATTCATTAAGCAGAGTCATAATATTTAAAAAAATGCATGTATGTATTGTACATCATTTGATACAAACGGCTTTCGAAAAGTCTTAATAATTTTTTTTGTCAGTTATTGCAATGAGTTTCCCAAGCATTTCAACTTCACGAAGAACTCTTCGCGCTCACCAAAATAAAAAAAGGAGCATATGGAAAGAGATTCCACTATATTGGTATTGATACTTAATTAAACTAACTTAAAATAAGAACTCAGGTGGTTCCTTGTTGCGGAAAAAAAGAAAAAGAAAAGAAAGAACAAAAGAAAAAAAAAAGAAAAGGGAAAGAACAAAGGGACTCATAGGTTAATAGAAACAAATACAATTAGTTTCCTACATTTACATTTTGTTATAATTTTCCTACATGTCATGGAAACATGAGTTACATGATTGTGGAGTGTTATTATTTTAATTTCTTGAAATTATTTGATTTTCTATGACTTGTGTGTCTGTCTCAGGGAAATCTCATGTCTGTGCAACCAAGCCATACATATTGTACAGCTCGGAAGCTTGGTGACCTTGGTGAGGGAAGCAATTTTCTTTTCTAAGCTGGCATTTCACCAAAACAAGGCACTTCGGATTAGCTGAAAAGATCGTACACTGGATGAAAATAAAAGAATTGCAGCAACACAAGATGCAATTATATTGTAGAAGTTCATATCACACACGTGATTTTGCAAAAGACTTACTCATGTTGCGGGTTTGCAAAGTCAAGTATGGGATTCAGATGGCTACCTACAAACAAAAGAGAAATGACATTTTCATTGCTTGTAACCTAATTTTAGGTCTCAAGTATAATGTAAAATTGATGCATGCAATAAAGAAGCATAACATGTACATTTCTTGGTGAATAAGGTGTTTATGTGCATACGATTGTTGAAGTCTTATTGATACATGCAATTTAATGATAGCAGAATTGAGAGCATCCTATTAAAGCTTTACAGGAGTGTAAAGAATTGGCAATAAGATAGCATTCAGTAGGACATGAACAAGAAAAATTGAAAGAGGAAAGAAGAAAAAGAAAATGTCAGCATGAAGAAAAATTAGTATAATCCTTTCTTGAATAATAAAAGAACAGTGCATGACAAACTTCAATACAATAGCAATAAAAAGGTGAATCCCTTCAATTTCAGGATTTTGAAATTCACTTTTAAGCATTTCTAGCTCAATCCACTACTTCAGCTGTTACTCAAGCTAATAGATGACATATTCATAGGATGATTTAAACATTTTCAGATTATTGTCTGGACAGAATGCATGTCGGTTTTCATGGCTCTAAAATGTTCATCTATCTCATTATTACAATATATGTTCACTTAAATATGCTAGTCATCAGAGTTTGTTGGAAAAAATAAGTGGTATCCGAAAGAGAGAAAAATTCAACGCTTGTCATATACTTGAATTAATCCATGCAGATGACGCAGCTGAACCCACAAAAACTTTCTCAGCCCTGTAGTCAAGTTCAATTGTGTAATGCTTTATATATTACATACTACATTATCTATCTTAATCTGTTAATAATACAATTTAGAGTTAGCTATCTTAAATCCACAAATGTTCTTCACTTGGTTACAGGCAGTTCTCTACAGGAATGGCGTAGGAAACACATTGATCTTCAAGCGAATCAAAGTTTCTTGGCCACCTTTTCAGTAGAAGATACTTGGCCTTGGCAAGAGAGCAATTATCATGGAATCCTCATATCCAAATTTTCATGGAATCCTCTTTGAGTTTGTTATTCTGTAGGAGCTCAACATAATAAACACCTCAAATCTAAAACCCTTAAATCCCAAGTGAGGGGAAACTAATCACTTCCTTCCCTCGAATCCAAGAAATCTTATAGTATGACCTCTCTCAGAAAAAAGAAAGAATCTCAAGAAAGCAATGCAAGAGTACAGCACTGCCACACGCCTCTCCCAAATCACATCTCGATCAATCTTTTCATACTCTTGAATCTGAGTAAACTCCCCGGGAAGCAACACTAATGGGTGAAGCTAGGTTTTAACCGCAAATCCAAAGTTTCAAGTAATATCTATCAAGCTTTCCCAAAAACAGTGTAAATTAGTATATGGAAAACCCAACTTTCACAGCCTCCCAACCCCATGCCCCTCTCTGTTCAATACTCAAACCTAGTGAATCCATGAATCCACAATGAAACAGAATGCCATTTAAATTCCGGGTTCCACAGGTTTTGATAAATTCATCATCTACTGTATGAACTTCCAAGCTTGTATTCCTTCAATGTGCTGTCCTACCTAACAAGGTGATATGCTAGTCAAACATATATTCAAGGTTTGAAAACTCAGTTTTGGTATCAGATCCCCTCTCCATTGTATCGGTTTCAGCGGCTTCGGTAATTTTAGTGGTTTTAGATTGGAAATATCGGAGTTTTGGTGTCAGAATTTGCACAAAATAAAAGATACTTGACATTTAAAAATAAAAAAAGATATTATTAATGTTTTACAATAATTCTTTTTTGTAATTGATGAAGTAAAGAGTAAGTTTTGAGAAAATTTATTATAGTATTCAAGTCATTGTTGCATTGTTTTCAAAAGAATATAATAATTAGCTTTATTCTAATTTCAGTTTGCATTCTGTTATCTTTTTACAATTTTAAGATTAACTCCTTTAATACTTAAAACTTTTTAAGATAGTTCGTCTTTTGTGATCTTTAAGCGGTGTTTAAGTTTTTATTAATGATTTTTAAGCTATTTTTTCAAATTATTTGGATTTTAATTCGATAATAGATTTTAGTTCTAATTATTAAAACTTTATGCTAACTTTCTGACAGTTTATCTATTTGTTTCTAATACTGTAATACATATAAGAAAATGTTGAACGAAAAATAATCGTCCTTCAAAGAATACTTTCTAATCCATTAAAATTTGGAAAATTAGGGTTATGAGTTATATCTTATAAACTTGAATGATTTTTAATGAACTTTTGAAGAAAAAAAATTCTATATATATTAAAGAAACAAACTGTTATTATAATGGCCGAATAAAAACGTTGACTTCATAAATATACAACCTAATTATCAACAAGACCATACAAAATGGATTGAGTCTAATCCATTGTTAAACAAACTTATCTCATGCTTAATTTCTTGTGGCAAATTAACGAGTTGACTATGTGTAATTTTGATTTGATAATATGTCAAATTTATTGTACAAAGAGGTGTCTACAGCTTACTTTGCCAAATTATTAAAATATTATATTGCTAAAGGAAAATATGTCAAAAGATAGCAAGAAATGGGTTGGGTTACCACAAATCATACCTGTTTGACTAAAGCCAAAGTCTATGCAGTACGAAATGGTTTTGGGAATGCAATATGTGGTACCCAAATTGAGAATTTGAACCTAAACTAAAGTTATCCGTATCTCCCCCACCCCCAACGCAAAAAGAAAAAAAAACGATACTGGTTGCAAGGTGCAGGTGCTGCATGAATTATTGGTGTTGCATCAATTGTTGTCGTCAAATTCCTCTCGCTCCCTTCCTTTTTTTCTTTTTGCTGTCAAGAACAACCTAAACAGATCAATACATAGAACTGATTTCTCACCTTTCTTAGTCATTTTTTCTTTAAAAGTTTAAAGCACTCTGCTTGTATCATTTTGGGTTCGGACCAATACCAGCTGAGACGCACTCTGCGTGTATCATTTCGGGTTTGGAATCAATACTAGCTGAGACACTAAAACATCATCCAATATCGGAACGTTTTCTGCCGGACCCAATTTTAGAGGCAGTCTCAACTCACCTCAAAAACTGAACCAGAACATCGGTATCAACTGTTTTCAAAGCTCACTTCAATTGCTTTAACATAAACATGCATGTAGGAAACTGCACAAACCTCAATCCCTCCACCATCACCCAATAAGAAAAAAAATCAGAAAAAAAGGAAGAAAAAATAAATAATACGAAAAAAGTCACCTAACAAGGTGAAGATCAGTAGCCAAGAGGAAGAAGCCAGAAGAGAAGAAGAGAAACAGTGATAGATAGGAAGAAGACAAGTAAGGTTCAAAATTTACAAAAAAAACAAACTTTCATTCTCATATCAACTCAGATTGGAGATAAATACAACTAGACAACCAGATAAAACAAAGAATTCATTTATACTGTTCCCAATCTAACCTTACCATGATTTCATATAAACTGAATATTGACATCAAAGCTTCAATATTGGGTCGACTATATGCATGCAGTTGATTTTGATAACTCACTAAATGATAAAAAGTCTCAAAGAAGAAACTGAATGTGACCCTAGAACCTAGAGAGAAGTCAAACTAAAAGATACGTAGATACGTAGAATGTATCTACAAAGACATTGACTTGGCTTCAACAGGCGGTTGCTCTTTTCTCCTACATGCGTCATGAGCTTCTATCAACTGCTTTAAGCAAAACCTTAGCACGACCACCACCCTACCCCCCACCGCCAAAGCACCCAACCATGCTTCAAAAGAGAACAAAAATAAAATAAAAATTATATATGATGTGGGGAAGAGGCAAGAAATTTAAGCCAATCCCCCCAGGAGGCAGGCAGTCAGGAACGCACACAAGGAAAGAAAAGAAGAAGAAAGAAAAAAGAATGCCCTCTTATCTGAATTTTGACTGGAGGTCTTCAAACCCATAGGAAGACAAAACGATTTAGTATGGGAGATTTTAGTTAATAGAAATTAAGTGATGTTGAGTGGTAAGGAAGATGATAAAAACAACTTAACATCTAGAGAGAGGAAGAAGTAAGTGCTTAGAGGCTCTTCATTTTCTTTATTGTAACCAGTGAGAAGGATTCTAGTGATGAAGGATTGACATGTTGTTTGGGTAAATAAAGGTGCTGAGATGGCTGGACACATCACGATTCATCTCAAGCACTGGTGAACATGCTAATGTTTTTTTTTGGGAGAATAATCCTACATAGAATCGACTTCAGAACAGAACATCGACTTGACGTGTATGTTATGGAAACAAGAGAGTCGTAGAAAATACTACATAATATGGGACAAGTTAATGGATTTGTATTACTCGGTTACCTTGGCTAGTTATTGGTATCTCTGAGTTCAGTACATCCATCCATTTCCAACCACGAATATGACCATCATCTCCACAGCTGTAAAAGGTGTGCCAGATGAGCTATAAATCATTGCAGATTTCATTGCATGTTTAAAATAAATTTTCGTTAAACAGTTGCAGTCCAATGACAGGATAAATAAAGCATATGTGAAATAGGTACAATTAATGTATATAAGTAATCAAAGGTAGCTCCATCAGTGTTCCAATTGCCAATCACAATCTTATCTTCACCTCTCTGACCATTCAATCAAAGTCACATGATAACACTTAACATGTCCCAAAGTGACATATTGTTAATTACTCAAGCTTGTGGAAACTAAATACAAAAGAAACTCAACTTTGTTTAACACAAAGATTCAGTCAAGAATGAAGGATGATCATAAAATTAAAGAAAACGCATACGTTCAGGAGCAGGCATGCATTCCGCATTGAATCGGCTTGGCATTTGAGTTTACATTTTAAGGATGAACATTTCATCTTCTCTTTCAAATATGCACCATTCACAGTAGACATGCCAGCATCTAGTGACAGTTCAGTTGTCTACCATCCCATTAAATGGAAAACAAAACTTCTCTCTGGCCTTTTCAGTAAAACAAGCAAGTATTACATAATAAAGTGCAAAAAATATATGGCAATGGCACCTCCCAAGGAGGTATCAGGATAAGATACCACTATATAGGAATGAAACAGAAATTATTTGCAGGTCTAAAATAATGCCACCATAACCAAAGCATCCATATTCAGAAATGACAAGGAAAAAATATCCCAACTGGGCATGATTGAACCTGCCAGTAGAAGACACATAGGTCCAACAACATAAGAGTCCACTTATTCTGATGGTAATAAAAAAATATTAATTGTTCGCCTCATCAACTCGTGTGTGCGCGTGTGTGTGGTGTTATCCTTCCAGTGTCAACGTATTGGGGTTCTCTTTTCTGTTTAGCATATCAGAAGTGAGGGGACAAAGAAATGCTCTGAGGTGATCACTTGAGTTAGCTAGCTTTAACTGGAGGAGATAGAGATGGTTTAGAAATAGTATTGAAAAGCAAAAGGTGATGGAGATTGAGAACGATTGAACCAACATTCTGGACAAGTATGAACACTTAAGTGGATGTTTAGGAATTTATGGTCAAGAATGAGGTGGTCAAAAAATGTCACAAGGAAAGAGGGGGAAGACTATATCTAACTGAGATGGAAATACGAATTACTTATAAAAGCTTATGGAGACATTAGATCTGTTAAGCTAGAATGGAAGCAGGCTTGAATTCTATTGCACCGTCTCCAATGTGCAATACATAATACAAAGTGCCTTTATTTGCCCATTTACTTCTCATCACAGAGTGTAGCAAAGTAAAAAGGCAACTCCATAAATATAACCACCGAACTTTCCAGTCAATCTGCAGATAAAGCAAGCTTCCCCTCCACCCTCATACATAATCATAACCACTAATTTGCCAAATCAACAACTGAATCACTGAAATACCTAAATCCTATGGATGTGATAAACAGTCAACAAAACCAGATCACTCTACCATATATGAATATAACCAATATAAGCCATCCAGGTTATGGCATGGTAGGTTTACATAGGGTACAAACCTCAATAATAAAGATTCCTCTCCACTGCCATAAAATTTCAAGTCATATGCAGGGCCTTTGTGTCCTTGGATGATGCAAAGTGGCTCCGCCAATAAGAAATCAGGTGCAACCCTTCGCATGAGAAATATAGAATATAACAAATGATCTAATTGTAAGTGAAAAAGACCGTAAAGCTGAAATGGGAGTGAATAGATACTTACTCTTGACGTATTTTCTTTCTAGAGTGCACATTCTGCGGAAAAAGGGTTTTAAAAATCAGTAAAATCTGTCGCAGCAAATACTATAGTACACTTTTCCAACTAAATCATAGCATTGCAAAATGACTGTCATGGAATTATTCAGATTCTCACAAGGTGACCATCATTCGTGAAAATAACTTGAAGTAAAGCTCCAGTAAAAATGGTTTCTTTATGCAATGATATAGTAATTCTAACTTGTTTAGTGTTTATACGATAATCTAAACCGATAGCCACAATTTTCTCCAAGGAGAAACAAATACTCCATACATCTTTCACCGCAAACTTTCCTCCCACAGCCAATTAATACCTGAACTACCCTAAAGCTCGCACATTTTGTAGCCGTGAACTATTGAAACTTTTAGTGCGCCTGTAGTTAACACTACGAGATTTTGGTGTAAGAATAAAATAATTTGCACAGAGGGAGAAGTTAGAGAAAAAATCGAAGGCGAAGCATTACCTGATGAGAGGCAGAGATGCAGGAGGGAATGGAGTAGGCGGCCAGAGAGCCGTCGCTAGAGGCGACGGCTAGGGTTTGGGGATTAGGGTTAGGGTTAGCCGAAGGAGCGAAAGCGGTCCTGAAGACGGTCCGAGATCGGAGCTCTCGCTCGAGGAGGATGCCGCTCTTGTAACCTTCTTCGTCCCAATCTCTCGCGTCACCTCCGCTCTTTCTCGCCATTTTTCCTTTGTGGGCCAGCAGCCAGTCACAGGTTGCGCGCCAATGAGTTTACCTTGTGAGGCTGCAAGTTACAGCTGCTGGATCTCTCTTCTTGAGGAGCGCGGATATATTCACCCAGCAATTTGATCCTGGCCTGTTTGTTTGCTGCAAATTTTAAATTTTTGGATTTTAGATGATTCTCAAATCAAACCCATTTTTGATTTGTTTTATACCCGAATCCTTGCTTTTAGCTAGGCTTTCGGGCACTTTTCTAACAATCAAAACCCAAACATTAATTTTCAATTTATGTGTCAATGATTCAAGCAAAATCCGCTCCATGAAGCTCGATTTCGGAATGCAAATTTTTCATGACGTGGGCTGACATTTTTGCATTCAGGAATCCAGCCCAAAATGCCCCAACAAACAGATGATTTCGGATCCTTGAGCCAAAATCAAGTTTTCTCAGATTAAGATTCATGGAATCCAAGGAATGCAAGCCAACAAACAGGCCATAAGTCACTCTCCAGATCAAGGCACCCACACATCAAGGCATCCTCAAAATTTCAAAAATGTTCAAATTACCTTTCTTCCTCCTCTGCTCTCATTTTGCTCCCCCTCTCCCCAACGGCCCCAGCCCACGTTCGCTGCCATGCTGACGGGCCCCGCCACGTCCGCCGCCACCCCTTCCTCTTCTCTTCCCCCCTCCCTCCCGCCTCCCCCTCTCTCCACCTCCTTCCTCCTCCTCTTCCTCCTCGCCACCAATTCTGGCTCCGAGGAAGAGGAAGGATGGGGAAGGGGAGGAGGGCCTCGCCCGCCCTCCCCCTTCCCGTCGCACTCAGCCCCGCCCTCCACCTCCTAGCTGCCTAAATTTGGCGGCTAGGAGGAAGGAGGTGGAGGGCGCGGTTCACTTCTGTAACTGTTCGGCCTTCACCAGTCGAATAGAGCTACAATTGTTCGGCCAGTGAAGGCCAAATAGGGCGGCGAGGGGGGAGGTAATGGGAGGAGGTCGGCGACGGTGGGTAGGGAGGTTGGGGGAGGTCGGGGGGTCGGGGAAGGAGGGGGAGGGCGGCGGGGGGAGAAGGGGGGTTGCCGACGGGGGAGAGGCCCTCCTCCTTATTCACCTCCTCCTCCACCCGCCAAATTTGGGTGGCGAGGAAGAGAAGGAAGGAGGTGGAGGGAGGTGGAGGGCGGGGCTGAGTGCGGCGGGGAGGGAGGAGAGGCCCTCCCCACCTCCTCCCTCCTCTTCCTCGCCACCCAAATTTGGCGGCGAGGTGGAGGAGGAGGAGGTGAAATGGGAGGAAGGCCTCTCCCCCTACCGGCGGCCCCTCGCTCCCCCACCACCCTCCCCCTCCTTCCCTGCCCTTCCCCCGACCTCCCCCAACCTCCCTACCCACAGCCGCTGACCTTCCCCATTTCCCTCCCCCTCGCCCTGTTTGGCCTTCACTGGCCGAACAATTGTAGCTCTATTCAACATGTGGAGGCCGAACAGTTACAGAGGTGAACTCACTTTGCTTTCTCCTAAGTCCAAACCTCCCCTTCCATTATCTACATTAATGATCCCTTCCCTCTGAGTCAACTGATCCCCGCTCCATTAAAACCTTAAACCGATTCGCTCAATCAATCAATCGTCATGGCGGTAGGCGAACCCAACTCGCCTCCGGATCTGAACCCGTCGGCGGTGGCAACAGGATTCGATCCCGATGAGAGATCGATCGAAATCCTAGCCCGCAGGGTCTAAGAATCATTGGCTCCAGGCAAGTCCAAGCAGCACAAGTTCTGGGAGATCCAGACCGTGGGCCAATTCAAGGACGTCGGCGACCCCAACCTTCTCGAGGACCCGATCGAGCCCCCTACGTCATTGCCGACGTAAGGCTGCAACCCTACAACCTGCCTGGCCCATACGAGTAGGCGACCTATGACATGGACGACGACACCACCTGCCTCGAGGTCTACACCCTCCTCGCAAACAACTACGTGGAGGGCGACGACAACATGTTCCTCTTCAACTACTCTGCTGACTTCCATCGGTGGGCCTCTCCCGGCTACTTCAAGGCCTGGCACTTCGGCGTCTGCATCAGGGCCAGCAAAAAGCTTATCGCTTTCATCATCGAAGTGCCCGCCAGGATTCGAATCAGGGAGAATGTCGTGAAAATGGTGGAAATTAACTTCCTATGTATGCACAAGAAGCTAAGGTCGAAGCGGCTGGATCCAGTGATGATCAAGGAGGTGACGAGGATAGTACATTTGGAGAACATATGGCAGGCTACGCATACTGTCAGTGTCGTGTTGCCCACTAATGTTAGGTTTTCGAGGCTTGGGGAGAGGATGACTATAAGCAGGATGATACGACTTTACAAGCTGCCCAAAGCTTATTCTTATTATAATGTGGCTACGAAGATCCCTTTGCTTGAGCTTTGAATGATGCACTCATTGTTGTGAAAACAGAAGGATTACGATGTATTCAATGCACGTGATGTGATGCACAATGAGGTGGTCTTGAAGGAACTCAAGTTTAGGCCTAGAGATGGGCAGCTGCATTACTATTTATATAATTATCGGACCAGAGTGTCTTGAAACCATCAGAACTTGGGCTAATACTTCTTTGAGTGCGGTGAGAGAGTTTAAAGTCTTATTAATATGGTTTTTTAACTCATTAGATTGGTGGTGGTAGCATGTGCAGAATACAGGTGCAAAAGACCACTGTCAGCAGGCCCATTGTTCCGATCGACATCGGATACGTGTGCTGAATAGATAGTTGAGTTAGATAGCCTGTTGACAGCCATTGGAAACCTGTCGATAGTTGTGGCTCAGTCTGTTGACAGGTGCAGCTCAGGCTATCGACAGTGGCCCAACCCGATAGTTAGTTTTGTGCTATTTGTTGACAGGTCCATCATGTTGTCGACAGTTACGGGTTTCTGACAGTTTCATAATAGAATTCTGATTTTATTTTTGATTTTATTTCTGATTTTTTGGTTTTCTTTTCTTTGTGAGCTCTCTGCCTATATAAAGAAGGGTATTATCCTCATTGATTGTAATATGAATTGATTGATTAATAAGATCTCTCTCCTTTTCTGCCCCGAGGACGTAGGCAATTGCCGAACCTCGTTAAATCTATGTTTCTCGCTTTCTTTTTTGTCTACTTGTTCTTATTGTGTTTGTGATTGTCCTGTGTCATACTCTTGTATTTGCACAAGACCTCCAGCATGTCTCCAACAAGTAGTATCAGAGCTTTCCAGGTTTCGTTTCGGAGCATTTTCGATCGGGTGGAGCAGATCGCTTTGAAAACTGGTCAACAGTTTCATTTGAAGGTAAAAATTTGATCTTACTATTTAGATTTATTTTCACTAATTGTTTCTGCATTGATTTGTTGGATTTGTTGGAGGAGATGGCCGCAAATAATCATCCTACGGTGAAAACCGTGAATATCCATCAGTCAAAAATTTACGTGGTGAGTTTAACGACATAAATAATTTTGGCATGTGGAGATGCAAAGCGATGGTGCGCATCAAACCTCGAAGATGCTCTAATTTTGGAGAGAAGACCGGACAAGACTTCTGAAAAAATTAGGACAAGATGAATAAGACGGCGTGTGGCGTCATAATCTCTTGTTTAATACAAGATATCAAGTACCATGTGATGACTGAGACTTTAGTTAAAAGATTTGAGAGATCTTAGAGGGCAAGTACTTGACCAAGATCATAGAGAATCACTTGTACCTGAAGAGGAGGCCTTACCGCTTTCAATTGAAGAAAGGTATCTCAATCGATGAACATATGAATAACTACACGGAATTTCTTGCAAACTTAGTTAACGTGAATGAGGTAATCAAGGACGATAAGGCATTGATTCTTTTGAGTTCTCTTCCTGGCGAGGACTACGAGACCTTCCTTCTCACCCTAATCAATAGTAAATAATCTCTTAACTATAATGAAGTTTCTTCTGCTATTGTAAATCATAAATTAAGAAGGAAGGACAAAGATGTTGGCACAAAGGCTCATCGCTCTAGTTTTGATGATGATTAACTCATATAGTTATAGTACTAATGATCTTGTGTTTAAATTAGTCTCAGATATTTGATCAAGATCTTAGTTGGTATTTAGCTTCAACAAAGGATTTAAAGTTAAGTTTTGAAGTTAGCACGTGTTGATTCAAGAGCTCGCGCATCAAGATTGCATCAAGTACTCAAGAGGAGACTAGCTCATTGGATTAAGGTTTGGACCAAGTCAAGAAGGAGAAGAAGACCTTCAAGAGAAGATTTCCATGAAGACTTGTGTTTAGGTTTATTTGTGGTAGGATTTTATTTTTAGATAAAATGTAAATGATAGATTAGTTGGTAGATTGCTCAAGTTCATTTACACTCACGCACAAAATTTATATGTGTTTTCACAAAAGAGTTTTCGTTTTGAAAAATACCGGTTTAGTTTTTAAGCTTCAAAATATACTTGTGTTTTATCAAAAATTATTTTAGAGCTTATATCAAAAACATAGATATTAGATCATATATGTGTAGTGGATCCATATCCATACACACTAAGCTTTAAAATGTTTAGAATATCTTGTTTTTGTATTTGAAAAAGTTTTAGAAAAATCGTTTTGAAAAAATATAGATTTTTGTTTAAGGCAAAACTTCTATATTATAAAATAGTTTAAAATATTTGTAACATGTTTTGATTTTTACTCAAACATTTTTGTATTTCAAAGTATATCAATGAACTTATTTTTGTAGAATTTATCAAAAATTATGGGATTTTATTGAAGTAAAAAGACCGAGTTTTTAAATCCCTAAAAACTTGTTTCTAGCCTTCTGCCGGTCGACCGCACGGTCGACCGAGCCAGAGGTCGGTCGACCGGGTGGTCGACCGACGTGCACAAACGTGCACGGTCAAGGGCCGATCGACCGCACGGTCGACCGCCAGAGAGCCTTTGCTCTCTGGAAATGGCCCGGTCGATCGCTAGGTCATTTGCCAGTTTACGATCGACCGGCCGGTCGACCGCTGGCACAACGGTCAGAAATCTGACCGTTGGCCGGTCGACCGACAGCAGGCAGATCTGCTGAGTTAGCCTCCAACGGCCACATTTTTGAAACCTATAAAAAGAGCTTCTCTTGGATTGTTTTAGACATGATTTGAAGTGGGTTTTCAAGCTAGTTTTTGATATATCTTTTAGTGTTTATCTCTACTTATTTTATAGCCAATATTTTCATATCAAAAGGAGAGTTTTGTCAAGAGTATTTTGTAAAAAAAGATTTCTTGAGTTTTTCACCACCAAATCAATCCAAGTTTTTCTCACATACACTTGAGCTATCCATTGCTACATCCATCCTATAGGGATCTTTGTTGTGAGAGAGTTTTAGGTGATCAAAGTGTTGTAATCACCAAAGTGTTCATCTTTGTATTTGAGGAGGTGGACTTGTGGGTTCGCGTTGTTTCAAGTTCTAGTGAGAGCTCGGTGTAGAGGTGCGACCTCGGCAAGCTAGTGTGCTTGCAGTGTGTAGTTCTTGCGGGAAGAAGAGAGGGACTAGTGAGTCCAAGGAGTTCTAGTGTGAACTCGTTGTTGGCCCAGAGGCCCTTCACTCTAGTTTTGATGATGATTAACTCATGTAGTTATTGTTTACTAATAATATTGTGATATTTAGTTTTAGATATTTGATCAAGATATTAGTAGGTGATTAGCTTCAACAAAGGTGTTTTGGAGCTATCATATGTTGATTCAAGAGCTCGAGTGTCAAGATCGCATCTAGCACTCGGTTGGAGTCAAGCTCGGTGAATCACGTTTGGATCGAGTCGACTTGGAGAAGGAGTTCTACAAGAAGTCATTGGTTTGTTTAGTTTAAAATTATTTAAGATCTTGTGTTAAAGATTAGATAGTGTTGATATGCTCAAGTTCACAATACACACACACTTGTTTTAAGTTTATTGATTTTTTGGTTTTCGGTTTAACCAATATTGGATTTCACGTCAAAAACATAGATATACTATCTTTCATGTATATTGGATTCTATCCATATACAATATGCTTCAAAGTTGTTTAAATATCATGTTTTTGTATTTACATGTGTTTTGGAAAAATCGGATTTCTATTTCAAAAATTCAAGTTTTGGAAAATACAATTTTGGTTTAAGGCAAAATTTCAATATCACAAAAATGGTTCAAATTGTTATATTTGTATTTCAAAGATATAACAAGAACTGATATTTGTGGAATTTATGTGATTTTATGAGATTTGATCAAAGGTAAAAAAAAAAGTTTTAATCCCTATAATATTGGACCAGGCTGTCTGCCGGTCGACCGGACTGGTCGACCAAGGCAGAAGTCGGTCGACCGACGTGCACAGGACGTGCACGCAGCCTTTGGTTGGAGGCCGGTCGACCGGGTCGGTCGACTGCCAGAGAGCTTCTGCTCTCTGGAAATGGCCCCGGTCGACCGCCCGGTCGACCGGCAGAGAGCTCTGTTCTCTGTATCCAGCTCCGGTCGACCGAGCGGTCGACCGGCCAGAGAGTCGTTGCTCTCTGGATCCAGGCCCGGTCGACCGGCGGTCGATCGGTGGGCTCAACAGTCATAAATTTGACCGTTGGCCGGTCGACCTTTGCCTCCTGCCAACGGGCAGATTGTTATGGGGCGATATATACCCCATATTTGAGCTGTTTTTTAACAAGAATTTTAAGAGCAAAAGTTTTCATCTCAAGTGTTTTAACAGTAAGTCTTAAAGAGTTTTTGGGTTCAAAGATCTATCTTCATTTGTTTTAAAGAGTTAGAAAATTCAAAGAAAAAGAGAAGTCTTTGGGATTTATTTTTGTACTTCATTTTCATTATATCCTAAAAGTTTTTTCAAGTATTTTCTTTGTGATTTTGATTCCAAACTCGTTATTTTTTCACACTTGAGCTATCATATCTATCCTATCTATAGGATCTTTGTTTGAATCAACATGCTAGTTCGCCAGAAGAACTAGCATGAAATAAACATGCTCTTGATACCAATTTTAAAATAAACATGTTCTTAAAAAAATAACAAGATAAATCCGCGAGTAAAGAAGTTTGTACTTTTGAGTGTCAAGAGAAATATGAAAGGTACAAGTTATGGGACCCCGAAAACAAGAAGATTGTATTGAGTAAGTATGTCACATTTGATGAGACTTCATTGTTGAAGTTTACTATCTCTCAGTGGGTGGAGAGGACGAAGACCAAGAATATATTGCAACAGGTGAAGGTTGATGCTACTCCACTACCTCTAATTGATCCAGTATCAGTAAGTATAATATCCCTAATTAATAATACTGTATTTTTTCTTATAGTATTTATTTTGCGTTACTGAATATTTTATTGATTATTATTAATTAATTTATTTATTACTCTTCTTCTTGTGATTATTATCATATTAAATACACAAATTATTTGAAATATTAAATAATAATTTGGCTTCATATATTTACCATTTTACTTGTTGGCATTTTAATTACTAACTAGTATTTTTTCTATTACTATTATTATTAATTATTATTATTATCTTTATTGTTGTTATTATTATTATTGTTATTATTATGTTTAGTATTAGTATTGTTATCGTCTATTTATTATTACAAGTAGTATTGTTACTAAGTTTTTATTATATAATATTCTTATTATTGATGTTATTATTATTATTAGTATTATTATTGTAACGCCCCGATTCCACGGATACGGGGACGTCACTGCAACGTATATACGTAAGTCCGAATTACCTTCCCGTATATACGCTAAGCATCAGTACAGACAAGAATCAGAGTACGGAAGCAAATGGTGCATTATACATTCCAACTCATATATCCAATTACAGAATTATCACCAGATGTGATTACAATATTACAATAATATTATATCACTGATGCGCAAATGCGGGAATACAAGAGATATACAATATATATGAACAGTATAAAAGGAAGCTCACATACACGTATACAAGGAAAGTACAAGCATAAATAGAAAAAGGGCACTCACGAGTTTGCTAAGGAAAAACTCGAGAGGTACAGAGGGGGTCTGGAAGGATGGAACTCTGAAAGGCCTGCTGGGGATCCACGCTACTGCTGCGTTACTCTGAACACACGCTCCTAACTCCAAGACCTGGACGTGAGAATCCAGGGGAGTCAAATAATACTCCCCAGGCGAGTGTAGAAGCAAAACCAAGTGGTGAAGCAGGGTGAGCACAATAATGCATATATCAAGTAGGAAATACTCAGGAGGCAGTAGGATAGAGCAGTAAGAATAGATATGGCATGAGAATCATAAAACAGGAAATCCGAATAAAACCAATCCGAGCTACCAGGTAGTTATAACATAATACTCATAAAACATGAAAATCCGATATAAAGTCCGGGAAAAGCAAATACGGTAAGGCACAGCACAAATTCATAGCTATTTAAGATGTAGGCTTTGGTATGCGTCCCATTCCACATACCTCTACTTACAACTTAAAGAGCCGGTTATTATAACACTTTATTTATTACTCGTCTTACCCATATATCTAGGTATGTGGCTCGGTGTACGGCCAACTCACATACATTCATATATAAGCAAGTCGAGGTTGTTATTGGAAACAGCGGTTGTATCAACGAACTATGTTTACAGTGGGTCCCGTGCATGCCCGGACCACGGTCCAGGATTGTTCCGTTGCATGAAAACGGAAGCCAGCCGCAAGGCTAAACAGGAGGGACTTATGTATGCCCTTATCAATCAGGAATAAGGGAGCCAGCTCTCCCCTCGGTCCCCTGGAGTACCACAGGTCAGACCGGATTATAAAGTGCAAACCTAATGCCACTGTAAACACGAACACATATCGATATCCGCATGTTTCCCCCGACCCAATACAAGTTGGTCCATTTTAAGATTCAATAGTTTAATTATCACTTTACGGGAAAAACAGGAAATGAACATGATCAGGAATCAGGAGTACACAAATACATATAGTCAAGTCACTGCATGTAAAGCAGGAAAACAAGTCACTGATCATGATACAGGATAATAAAGTAAAGTTCCCGTAAAGGTAATAATCACAAGTCAAGTTATCATGCTGGGTGTAAGGTGATAGCATGATAGGATGGTGATAATGAATAAGCAACCAAACATGATAAAGATAGATAATAATCGGGTGGCAAGGTTATGTCAAGATTGATAATAGTCTGGGTAAGTCAGGTCATACCAATAGGGTCTTACCAAATAGTAGCAAGTCAGGTGGTCGGGTGGTATACACTAGATGGTCAGGTGATATACATGTGTTAAAAGGAAGCATGCAACTAACTAGTCTGAAGTAATGGTATGGCAAGTGGTAACATAAAAGCAATGACCCAAATCAACAAGTCCAACGACCACGAAGGGTCGGCCACGCATAGCATAAAAGCAATAAAGATATAAAGCATGAAATACAATACATGAAGACTAGAGCGAGAATACTATCATAATCAATGGAATGAGAAGCAAGAGGGTAGCGAGAATACTCGCCTGAGTCACCAATATACCGAAATATCCGTAATCCACTGAAGTTCGGGATGCGCCATAACCTGTGATATAAATATGTAGAGTGAAGAGGAGAGAGAAAGAGTTAGAGAGAGAAAGAGAGGTCTAGAGAGAGAAAGTCTAGAGAGAGAAAATGGGATTTTTAGAGAGAGTTCTATTTAGAGAGAGAAGTGAGATTTCTAGAGAGAGAATCTAGAGGGAGATTTCTAGAGAGAGAATCTAGAGGGAGATTTCTAAAGAGAGAAAATCTAGAGTGAGAAAGAGTGATTTTTAGAAAGGGATAACCTAGAGAGAGAAAGAGTGATTTTTAGAGGAGAAACCCTAGAGAGAGAAAGTGGAGGTTTTAGAGAGGTCTAGGGAGGAGTTAGAGAGAGAAACTGAGGAGAGAGAGGGAGAGGAATTGTAGAGATAGAGGAGAGAGAGGAAGAGAGAGGAAGAGAGAGAGAGAAGGAAAGAGAGAGAAAGAGGAGAGAGAGAGAGAGCTAGAGTGAGAAAGAGAGGAGAGAGAAAAGAGAGAGGAGAGAGAAAAGTGAGAGAGAGAGATCAAGAGAGAGAGAAAGAGAGAGCAGGATAGAGAGAGAAAGAGAAAGAGAGAGAGAGGAGAGAGAGAGAGAGAGCTAGAGTGAGAAAGAGAGGAGAGAGAAAGAGAGAGGAGAGAGAAACAGTTGAGAGAGAGAGAGAGATAGGGGCTGCTCACGCAGCCCCCCTCCAGCGCAAGAGGGCCCACTGGCCGTGGGCCCTGGGGACCTGGCCGGCCCTCTGCCGGCCAGGGCCTTGCCGGCGACGGTCCTGGCCGCCGGCGGCCCAACAGAGAGAAGAGAGGGAGAGAGAGTGGGGGGGCAGTAGCCCCCCCTCACATGCACAGGGGGCTGGAAGCCCCCTGGCCGGGCGAGGCAGCCACCGCCGGCGAGCGCCGGCGGGGCGCAGGAACTGGGGTGGCCGGGGCCACCCCAGGGGAGAGACAGGGAGGGGGCAGCAGCCCCCTCCCCCAACAGGCCACGGCCAGGGCCACAGGCCCTGGCCGGGCTCTGGCCGGGCTCTGGCCGCGGCAGTGCGGCCAGGGGGAAACGCCGAGGGCCCTCCGGCCCATCGGCGGCCGCGCAGGCCAGGGGTGGCCGGCGGCCACCCCAACAGTGAGGGAGAGGAGAGGGAGGAAAGAGAGGGGGAGAGAGGGAGATCTGAGAGAGAGAAAGGGAGAGGGGAAACTGGCCCCTTCTCCGGCCAGTGGCCGCCGGCGGCGGTCCTGGCCGCCGGCGAGGCCAACAGAGAGAGAGGGAGAGGGTCGGCGGCGGTCGCTGGCGCCAGCAAGAGAGGAAGGAGAGAAGAGGGAAAAAGGAAAAGGAAAAAAAAGAAAAGGGAAAAGAATAAATAAATAAAAAAGATGGGAGATGGTGAGGTGGAGATATTTGTTGATGAGGTGGAGAAAAATGAGTGTGTGTGGAAGTTGGTGGAAAAAAGGAAGGAAAAGAAAGGAAAAGAAAGAAAGAAAGATTAAAAAAAAAATATAATATAATAATAAGGTTGAAAAATCGACTGTCTCCGAAAAATCCCCAAAAATACCCGGAGGTGGAAAACGTCATCCTGATGAATAATATGAAATCGGTTTTTCAGAAATAAAATCTCATTTTCAAATTAAAAATCTGGAAGTCAAACCGCCGATACCGGTCTAACAACCGGGTCGGCCGGATTTTGATAAATTCCAAAAAAAATCCCAGAAAATGCATTAAAGAATAAAATATGATTTAAGACATAAAGTGAAAGCGGAATTCAGAAATTCAATTCCGATTGTT